>CAUYLG010075804.1:0-12208 GCA_963573385.1 Cacajao melanocephalus
AAAAAAAAAAAAAAAAAATTTAGTTATTTTGGGTAACAATAAATACAGGATTATATGTTTGGCAGGTTTCGTTTGCATTTCCTTACGTATCCAATGAGCCATCGACTTGGAAGTTGGATCTATAACCATTTCTAAAATCTGGTAATTTTTGCCTTTAGTAACTGATCACAGAGAAGATTCAGTTTCATACCATGGATAATTAGATGGCTATCCAGGAACTAAAGGTTCCTCATTTCCCCTGTCGTCCTTTCTCTTTCAAAACCAAGTTTCTATGAGTCAGGGCCCTTCTACAAATTCCCACATTTTCTGACACCAAATGTGTTTTTTTCTGACACCAAATTTGCCATTTCAACATCAATTCTCTGACAAAAATTGGGTAACGTACAAATTTAATTCAGTTCTGGCACTAATTACCCAGTAGCACAGACCTCACAAGGTTAAGAATTTAATCCCACAAGACTCCTCACTTCAGATATACCAGCTGCAAATGAGGTCTCCATGCTACCTACACTTCTGCCAGGTGAACTACAAATTGTTCTCATGATCCACCCCCAACCCCCACCAAGTCTAGTAATTTGTTGGAATAACTCACAGAACTCAGGAAACTGCTATTTTTACTATTAGCTTTTTATAAAAGAATACAAACAAGCAGCCAGATGAAGATGAGGTCAGGGAGAATCCCATGTTTAGAAGCCCTTGTTTTCATAGAGTTGGTATGCAACCCCCTCCTAGTACATGGATATGCTCACCAACCCAGAAGCTTCCCAAACCGTGAGTTTAGCGGTTTTTAATTCAGACTTTATTATGTAGACTTAATTGACTAAATCATTGGTTACTGGTGGTTGAACTCACTCTTCAGTACCTTCCCTTACTCCAAGGTTGGAAAGACATATTTTTCCCTCAGAGGCACATAAAGTTGAGGCTCTCAAAAAAGCTGTTCGCCCCTTCACACTGGCAGAACCTAGTTTTATTTTCAACCCACTACATACAGTGAATATAACTGATTTTTTTTTCTAAGACAGAGTCTCACTCTGTCACCAGGCTGGAGTGCAGTGGCGTTATCTCGGCTCACTGCAAACTCTACTTCCCGGGTTCAAGTGATTCTCCCACCTCAGCCTCCCTAGTAGCTGAGATTACAGGCGTGCACCATCACACCTGGTTAATTTTTGTATTTTTAGTAGAGACAGGTTTCACCATGTTGGCCAGGATGGTCTCAAATCTCCTGATCTCATGTTCCGCCCACCTCAGCCTCCCAAAGTGCTGGGATTACAGGTGTGAGCCACTGCGCCCAGCCAAGAACTCTTAAGATTAAACATGACTTAGGTCAGGTGCCTAGATGACCAGCCTGGCCAAGACGGTGAAACCGGTTTCTACTAAAAATACAAAACTTAGCCTGGCATGGTGGTGAGTAGCTATAATCCCAGTTACTTGGGAGGCTGAGGCAGGAAATTGCTTGAACCCGGGAGGCAGAGGTTGCAGTGAGCGAAGATCGCACCACTACACTCCAGCCCTGGGCGTCAGAGTGAGACTCCAACACAAAAAAAAAAAAAAAAAAAAGATTAAACATGACTTAATAAGATTTTTATTACTGCACAGACCAGAACAATGTGAGGCACGGTTTGTTGGTCTATGACTTGGAGGCTAGAAAATCCATAAAAAAATACCATGTGAGATAAACAATACCATGAAGAAGGAACATTTTATAAGCCACCAGGAGTACCTTGACTAGGTCCTTTATCCTCCAGACAATGGGAGAGAGAACACAAACATTAGTCTTCTCTAAGCATGCTCTGGTGACTGATGTGTAGACCTGCCAGGTGATATGGGTAAGATAGCTTCTGCGACAGAACCTAGCAATCACATAATTCTGGCAAGAGTCCTGGACAGGTTAAAGTGCAGAATGCAACTCCTGAAAATGTCTCACATACCTGGAATTAATGGAGAGTCTCCTGAAAATGGGTGTTCAGATGTATGAAGTTCAAATTCAAGCAGATGACTCCATCACAAAGGCTGTCTAGTGCTGTCACATTGACAAAAAGACGCACATTCCCGGAAAGTCTAAAGCCATTCTCGTGTGGAATTTCTTGTGTTGAATAAGGCCAGATCTTTGGCTAAAAGCTTTCATACATTCACTAAATTCATGAAAATATCTGGGTTGAAAGTTTTTGGTGTTGAATTAGAGTAGACTGCAAACTGGATTGGCTGAATTCATGAAGCCTTTATCTGGTGTGGTTTATGGTGTTGAATCAGGCTGTGGTTTGGCTAAAGCATTTCCCACATTCGCTGCATTCATAAGGCCTTTCTCCAGTGTGAACTCTCCGGTGTTGACTGAGGATGGAGCTTTGGCTAAAGGATTTCTCATATTCACATTGGTAAGGCCTTGATGCAGTTAGAATTCTCTGGTGTTGAACAAAGCTTGAGCTCTGTCTAAAGAATTTCCCACATTTGGCTGGGCACGGTGGCTCACGCCTACAATCCCAACACTTTGGGAGGCTGAGGCAGGTGGATCACGAGGTCAAGAGATCAAGACCATCCTGGTCAACATGATGAAACCCCGTCTCTACTAAAAATACAAAAATTAGCTGGACATGGTGGTGCATGCCTGTAATCCCAGCTACTCGGGAGGCTGAGGCAGGAGAATTGCTTGAACCCAGGAGGTGGAGGTTATGGTGAGCCGAGATCGCGCCATTGTACTCCAGCCTGGGTAACAAGAGCTAAACTCCGTCTCAAAAGAAAAAAAGAATTTCCCACATTTGGCACATTTATAAGATCTTGCTCCATGTGAATTCTCTGGTGCTGAACAAGTTTGGGTTTGTACCTGAAAGTTTCCCCACGTTCGATACACTCTTTTGGCCCTTCTCCGGTGTGAGTACACTGGTGCTAATTTATATTTTAACATGAAAGCCTGCCCACATTCACTGCACTCAAAAGGCCTCTCTCTATTGTGGACTGTCTTGTGCTGAACAAATGTGTGCTTGTAGCTGAAGGTTTTCCCACATTCACTGCACTCACACCATCCTTCTCCAGTGTGGATTCTCTGGTGCTGAACAAGCGTACGTTTGCAGTGGAAGGCTTTCCCACATTCACATTTGTCACTCTGAAAGGCCTCCTCACACTCAGTACACCACAGTGTGGCTTCACTTCTTTGGCAGTGGCCTGGTGCTGAGGAAGGCCCTCATAAGCCAGGGAGCCATTCCCAACCTCTCCACACGTGAAGGGTTTTCCTGATGCGTAGATTCTGTAGCTCTTCCCAAAGGAGGCCCTGTCCATGTCTTTACTGTAAAATTTCTCTCCGCTGTGCTTTCTCTGGTGTGGGTAAAGTTGCACTGAAACGGAATTGTTTCTCACATGCCCCACATGTATACATTTTCTGCCCACTATGTATTCCTTGGTGCTCTGCCTGGTATAGAACATCTTCCATAATAGGGACACACATCTTACAGAGACAAGCCTTGTGGGCTGATGAATGTGCTTTTGGAGTCCACAGAATCACACTGCTCAGAAGGTGCCTCATTATATACTCCACCCCAACAACCTGAAAGCAAATACTGGTGAGGTACATGCCGTCTTTGTAGGCAGGAGGCAGCCGTATCACAAATGGGTCTGACACACCAAAGGCCATTACCTTGTGTACATGGAATTGTATAAGGCCACTATGGGCACATGGAATTGTTTTCAGAATGGAGCTGGAATCAGGTTGAGGAAGGGGCTGCTTTGCAGTACTGGGACTTTAGAGGTCACAGAAGTCAAGAGGCCTCACAAGAAGAAGGATATACGGCCTGACGTGGTGGCTCATGCCTGTAATCTCAGCACTTTGGGAGGCTGAGGCAGGTGGATCATAAGGTCAGGAGTTCGAGACCAGCCTGACCAAGATGGTGAAACTCCGTCTCTTCTAAAAATACAAAAACTAGCCAGGCATGACGGCACACATCTGTAATCCCAGCTACTCGGGAGGTTGAGGCAGGAGAATCGCTTGAACCCGAAAGGCAGAGGTTGCAATGAGCCGAGATCGTGCCACTGCACTCCAGCCTGGGCAACAGAGCAAGACTCCATCTCAAAAAAAAAAAAAACAAACAAACAAAAGGAAGGACATAAGGGATGGGTGCAAAATAAATGAGAAGAGGCAGACATGGCTTCCACCTTACTCCTCTGAGAGTTATTTCCAGCAGGGCCTTAGTTGTTGGTTACATGTGAATTCTGTGCTGAAGGTTTTATCTAAGAGCAGAAAAATCCAATTGCAAATGAGTAGCTGGTATTCAAGGACTGTGTAAGGATATTTGTATACCATTTGAAACATGATGTGTGGGCCAAAGTTGCAGATCACAGCTGCCATATCCTTGTTTCCCCGCTAAATCGTCATTAAAAGCCCAGGCCCATTAGTTCCTGTGCCAGGCATAGTGACTGTCACAGATGACCACCTTTGCCCCTGACCTTGTCCAGGGGAATTAGGAGAGAAATGGGTGGCACATGGAGGCAGAAAGTTGGCAGGAAAGCCAGGTGGCAGAAGTCGAGAGTAAACACAAGCTGGCAAAGTATCAAGAATGGGGAAGAAAGGCAGAAATTAGATGTGGCCACCAGCACTAGCATCAAAATACTTGTTTGAACAGGTTCTTAGTATGATGTGAACATAGCCCTCATGTCAGGCCCTTTCCCAGCTGCCATTCAGCAGGGCCAGGCCCTCTCTGAGCCCATCTTGCCGTGGCTGGAGTTATGTCCATCCCGTGATGCACAAAGGACTCTCTCCTTGACCCCAGTTGAGCAATTACATGGATCTTGGATAATGCAAGTCCTAAGGAAAAGACAGGACAGGTTAAGTGACCAGCACTAGGCCAGAACATCTTATCACATGACAAACCACAGAAAACTAAATGTTACCAAAAAAGAACTTCAGATGAGGGTCTCACAAGAATTTGTCTTAGGACTCATAACTAGCACCTATATGCATCAATGACTGCAATTCTAGTACAGGCAGGCATGAAGAACTGTCAGCTAGAAGAAGGGAACAACCCTTGGGACACAAAGATACCATGACCTCAACATAGTCACCCAGTCAGGAAGAGGGCAAGCAAGAGGGATTCCATTAGTCTCACTGCAAGAGTGCTGACCCGCATTCTTCCCTACAGTGCTTTGAGGCAGCAGGTTTTGGAGCTGTAGGGGAGAAAAGAGGGGAGTGCAAACAATCCAGCCCTATCATCAACATCACCTGCTCTGGGAACTGAGGAAGAAAGCAGCACCCACAGCTTAGATGGGAGGACAGAGTAGCCCTGGGGAAGAACAGAAAGATAAACTCAAGCCCATGGCAGTGAGGTGAGCGTGAGAGCCTTATCCAGTAAGGATATAAGTACAAAGTGCTCCAGCATCACATTGTGGTACAGGTGTCTCAAGCCTCATTAAGGAGAACGCATTCCTCCTGGAGAATTACACAGCCATGTGCTCAAAGATTACATTGCCCTGTCATGATGGGGACAGATGAAACCACAGTCTTTCTCTCTTTCTCTTCTTTATTTTCCTTCCTTCCTTCCTCTTTCTTTCTTTCTCTTTTTCTTTCTTTCTTCCTTTCTTTTTCTTTCTTTCTTCTTTCTTTCTCTCTTTTTCTCTCTCTTTCTCTCTTTTGATGGCATATCAAGTCTTGTTCTGTTGCCCAGACTGGAATGCAATGGCACAATCTTGGCTCACTGCAGCCTCTGCCTCCCGGGTTCAAGCAATTCTCCTGCCTCAGCCTCCTCAGTATCTAGGATTACAGATGTGCACCACTATGCCCAGCTAACTTTTGTATTTTCAGTAGATATAGGGTTTCACCATGTTGGTCAGGCTGGTCTTGAACTCCTGACCTTGTGATCCGCATCGGCCTCCCAAAGTGCTGGGATTCCAGGCATGAGCCACCACACCCGGCCCACCATCTCTCTTTCAAGGATGCACAATCTGTCTCTCCACACATCTACTCCATGCCCATCCTCCTCCCAAACTCCCAATGTCAGAGAGATACCATGGATGCTGTTGTCTCATGGTTCAATTAATCCCTGTGCCTGGCCCTTAGCAACTACAGGCAGGTGGCAGATAGATACCACCTGGGCTCAGGAACTGTACTGCAAGGCCCTGCTCCTTCCTGCCAGGCAGCTTCCCTGGTGTCCTCCCTATCATGCCTTACAACAGAACTTGGATCACCTGTCAGCCTTAAGTCCCCAGTACTGGGGACCTGGGGCCATCAGTTCATACTCCCTTTCCACAGGCACATCATTCCTTAGACTGCACCTCTCTCATGTGTCTGGACCCCATAGTTGCACTCCCACAGCTCTGCCACCTCTCTGCCCCATATCACAGTCATCTCCCTAGATGCTCCATCTTACTCAGCACAAGGCATCTAGAGGGTATCTGGCAAATTCAAAGAGAATCCAGTACTACCCAAGACCTCTCATACATCCCACCACCAGGGAGAGCCCCAAATGCTGCTGTGAAAGCCTTCCTTCCTATCTCTGACTCCTGCCTCAACATTAGCTAACCAGAACCACATGTAAGTTTCAAACACTCTTCCCTCTTCACTTCTGTGCTGTACTTGCTGACCCCTCAGCAGCCACACCCTTCCTCTCCCACTAAATCCTCATTAAAAGCCCAGCCATCAGTCCCTGTGCCAGGCATGATGACTATCATAAATGACCCTGACCTTATCCACCAGCAAGAACGAAACACCCCAGACATCACCAAAACTCTACAAAATTCCAGGAAATCTGTAGAGTAGTGAATAAGCAGCAGCACCATCTGAGTGTCATCTTGTCTCAATTATATGCCTTTGTACCTACTACTCTTTCTACTCCTTAGTAAGCTAGAAAGATAAGAGTAGAGAGAGTAGACAGGTAAGTAAGATAAGATCTTCCTACTAAAGAGTATCTCTGTATCTTTCTACTCTTCCCTTGGAAGGCCTCCCACCTGCCAGACCATCTTCCCACCCACAGCCCCTTCACGGCTACTTCTCTCCCGCATCTATGTCTGTGATGCCCACCACCCCCAACCAGGTGCCCAAGCAGGAGACCTAGTCCTTGGATCTCATCTTCTTTTTGGTTTTCTAATAGCACCACCATGACCTGAATCACCCTCCTACATGTGATCCACAGCTCCACCTCGGTCCACACAACAGTTACCACTTCTGGGTGACGCCATCCTGATCCCCTCTCCAGGTTCCCAGGCCTGTGTGTCTGTCTGCTCACTTGGTGCCACCACACCTTTGCTCTCTGAAATATGTAAGACTATTAACATGGCAAAAACCCCCAAAACTGCTGATATCTCTGACGAAAACCACTCCTACTGCTGACTATCCCATCTCAGTCGATGGAACTAACTAAGATTAAAATATTTATTTTCCCCCCTTCTACCATGCGATAAGATGAAAACTTTAGTGTCATTCCTAACTCCTATCCTTTTCTCTCATCCTCAAAATCAGAAAATGCAGGCAGGCCTTCTTAAAAAATGGATCCAGAATCTAACCACTTTTCACCCCACTATACCCACCACACCAGTCCACACTATCAACACGTGAACTATTGCAGTCATTTCCTCCACGGTCATCCTTCTTCCGCTATCACTCCCAAAGTCTGTTCTCCACTCTAGACCTAATTCAGATCACTTCCTTCCTCTGATCTAAACCTAATAGACATCCAACTTCTCAGGCAGTCGCATTCCAGGACTGACTCTGGCCCCCTGTTCTTTGATTTTAAAGGAAGAATGGAGATCTACTGTACCCTGTTCCCCGCTCAGCTACATCTCCGTGTGATTCCACATGCTGGTACCTTTTATTGAGATAACCTTCCCTACCTCTTCCATTTGTTGCCAGCAATAGAAACCCCTCCATACAACCCCTGGGCCTGGACTCAGGAGGAGTCTACGGTATTTCTCTCCGGACTTGGAGTTTCTTCCAGGTTCCCAAATCCAAGGGCTGAGAGAATGGCAGGCAAAGAATTCCGGGACACAGTCCCAAAGATCATATGGGTGGGGCTAGAACCAGTTATGAGCCTGGAACACCCTCCAGATCCCTGCGTATGTTCTGTGAGTGCTTCTTCAGCCATGGGGGCCTGTGGGCAGAAGCAGGCCACAGAAGCTGGGACCTCTTTCAATGTGCTCACACCTCCCCTGTACTTCTGCCCAGCCCCGGAGGCCAGGTGACCTTGGGCTGAATGACTAAACTCTTTGTGCGGCCTCTTCCCAGCCTCTGTCTTGGATAAGGGCCCAACTTTCCTGTGCCTCACTGTCTGCATCACCCCATTCCAATCTGTTCTCCAAGTGCCTCTTGGAAAACTTTGAAGACCCTAACTCAGACCGTGTCCCTCTTCTGTTCACAACCATCTCTGGCCCCCAAAGCCCTCAGAATGAAGGTACAAGTTCACAGCCCACCAGTGCTGGCGTGGCTCAGCCGCACACTCCCTGTTCCCTGTGAACACAAGACAGACGCCAGGTTTCCTGAATATCCCCCCCGCCCTCCAGCTCGGTCACACTCCAGATTCTGCACTCGCTGGTTCCCCTGCTTGTCACACCAGGTATTGGAAATGGGGGCCCAACCAAAATCTCCAGTTCTGGACCCTGGGCCTGCGCTGTGTACTCAATAGCCATCACAACCAGAGATGCTGACTTGCATTCCCTACCCTTCGCATGTTTTGCCCAGTTCAGACTACCAGGGTCACCTCTCTCTCCCTCTCTATCTCGCTCTTGCTCTTGCCTCATCTTGTATCCCATCCCTTATGCTAGACAGAAGCTCCAATAAAAGCCTTGTCTGGGAAAAATCCTTTAGCCTCATGACAATTTCAACTGCATCCAGACCCTAAGAACCTGTGGTTGGTAACAACATCATTCAAGTGCTACTGATCTTGCTAACTTACAGTAGCTGGGAGAAGTGATGGTTTCCTAGATAATTTCACTCAATGAAGGGAAATTTATCTCTAACAGAATGTATCAGAGTCTGTAATTGTTAAACAAAGGATAGAGTATGCATGGAAATTAGGTTGAAGTTGATCACCCTCAAAAAGTAGACCGTGGGAATCCCAGTAATGGTTGAAATGTGAATCAACAACATCTCAATGGTAAGTAACCACATTGACAGGACAGAGGTTCTCAAAAATGTAACAGTGATATTAAAATGAGGCATACAAGAGGAGTGATATTAAAATTAGGCATACAAGAAGAACAACTACTTTATAAGATAAATATGTTCATTTCATTCAAATTTTCAAATTTATTAACATAACATTGTCTATGATATTTTTTACTCTGATACATGTGACCACTTGCACTCACAGCTCTCCTGATATGGTTCTTTCTTTTTTCTTTAAAATCATACTCATAAAATTGGTCGAGATTTCGGTGAACCATGATTGCACCGTTACGCTCCAGCCTGGGCGACAGACTGAGACCCTGTCTCATTAAAAACAAAACGAAAAAACACACAAAAAAACATAAAATTGATACTTTAAAATCAATGAGCCAGGTGCGGTGGCTCATGCCTGTAATCCCAGCACTTTGGGAGGCTGAGGTGGGCGGATCACCTGAGATCAGGAGTTCGAGACCAGCCTGACCAATATGGTGAAACCCCATCTTTAAAAAAAAAAAGAAAAAGAAAAAAAGAGAAAATAAAATCAATGAGTTCTTTTATATGCTTTCTCAAAAACAGAAGCTTTTCAATGAAAGGATCTTTATGAAATTTATACCTTATTTTGTATCTCACATGTGACTTATGTACAAAAAAGATTTGGGACATATTATAATCTGTTTACATTCTAAATGCTGCACAAACTATTGGATATGTCAGAAGAGAGAAAATACATACTTTCATGAGATAATAGGACAGGGAGCCATCAATGGTAGAAATGAAATGAATATCCAATCACTATGCACTATGTAGGTGGGGGTCAAGGCCTCCCTAAGGATATGTTCACATGTCATGCCGTAGTAAGTGTATGGCAATTTCACAGAGCACTACAGAGAGAACAAGTGGAGAGGAATGGGTGAGACATGGAGGCCAGAGAGGTGTGAGGTAGCATTTTCCAGAAATCAGAGGAAAATCAACAAGTAGGGGAAATGGAAGAGGCTGAAGGTAGAAATCCAGTATAGCCTCTGACCCTGGCCTCACACAATGGTGAGCACAGGAAAAATCCTGGTATGATTTGAACCCATCCCCAGTGTCAACTGCCACTCACAGGGGACTTGGGCCCTCCAAACATCCTTGTTGTGACTAACATCAAGTCTGGCTGACTGCTAGGACTCTCCCCCATCCCTAATAGGAGATGAAAATCCTCCAAGAAAGATAGGGCAGTTGAGTGGTCATCACTCCATCAGGGTGACCCACTTCATGAAAAATCACAGGAAAAACGATAAACATTACAAGATCTTGGGGTAGTGTTTTGCAGGAATAGCACTGTGGTCCCCACCAGTAGTATACTCATGTCAGTGTCTGTGATTCTGAACAGTTAGGCCTCAAGAAATGTCAGAAGAAAGAGGTAGATACTGATCACAGACAAGCCATGGTGTGGACCAAGTCGCCCAAGTCAACCAAGTAGGAAGAGGCTACTCTCTGTGGGTCTGTTTGAAGCTACAGGGCAGCAAGTGTTGGAATTCTTGGGAGGAAGAGGAAACAGCACACACACCCCAGCCCTGGCACACTCAGCACGCACTCCAGGAAACCAGGGAAAGTGGCAGTGTTCAATGACCCCAATATGAGAAGGACAGTGATGCCCACGAGGAAAAGTGGGATGTCAGAGCCCAACCCAGGTTCAGTAATTCAGTAGGAATCACAGGACTCAGCATACAGTCATAATTACAGTTGTAACTATTACATAGTTATAATTAATGTATTACAGTGAAAGGATATGAGGACAATCAGCAAAGGGAAACGGCACCTGCAGCCAAACTTCCAAGAATCCTCTTGCAGTGGAGTCACACAGTATGCATTTAATTCTTCCAGCAACAAGTTGTGAAAACACATGTGAAACGCTGTCTACGAGGGAAGGTCATCTGATACGCAGGGCCCAGAGTTTTTATTGAGAGCTGATGACCTAGGTGTCCTCTGCCTAGCATATAACAACATTCCAGATGCCTAAAAGGAAAGCAGGTGTTCAGCATAAACTGTGCTGTCTGCAAGGCTGGGCGCAGTGGCTCATACCTGTAATCCCAACAGTTTTAGAGGCCAAGGTGGGCAGATCATTTAAGGTCAAGAGTTCGAGACCAGTCTGGCCAACATGGTGAAACCCATCTCTATAAAAAATACAAAAATCAGCCAGGTGTGGAGGCCTGAGACTGTAGTGTCAGCTACTAGGGAGGCTGAGGCAGGAGAATCACTTGAACCTGAAAAGCAGACGTTGCAGTGAGCCAAGATTATGCCACTGCACTCCAGCCTGGGCAACAGAGCGAGACTCTGTCTTAAAAAAAAAAAAAAAAAAGCAAAAAACTATGCTGTCTGCAAAAGCAGTTTAGGGACAATGAGTACCATTTTTTATCAGGGAATCCTGGGAACCATGCCCAACAATGACCACGCTTGTAAGCAGGCCTTTCAAAGGATAGCAGTCTTGGGTCTGCTCTGTCAACTTTTTTTCTGCACACCTCTTCTAAATCTGACCCACAGATGTACTTCAGCTCACACACAAACTGCTATCTTTCCATAAGAATTAGAGCACTTTCGCCTTTCCGCGCTACCTGCCGAGGGCTCCATACGGCGTTGTTCTGGATTCCCGTCGTAACTTAAAGGGAAACTTTCACAATGTCCGGAGCCCTTGATGTCCTGCAAATGAAGGAGAAGGATGTCCTTAAGTTCCTGGCAGCAGGAACCCATTTAGGTGGCACCAACCTTGACTTCCAGATGGAACAGTATATCTATAAAAGGAAAAGTGATGGCATCTACATCACAAATCTGAAGAGGACCTGGGAGAAGCTGCTCCTGGCAGCTCGTGCCATTGTTGCCATTGAAAACCCTGCTGAAGTCAGTGTTATATCTTCCAGGAATACTGGCCAGAGGGCCATGCTGAAGTTTGCTGCTACCACTGGAGCCACTCCAATTGCTAGCCGCTTTACTCCTGGAACCTTCACCGACCAGATCCAGGCAGCCTTCCGGGAGCCACGGCTGCTTGTGGTTACTGACCCAAGGGCTGACCACCAGCCTCTCACAGAGGCGTCCTATGTTAACCTACCTACCATTGCTCTGTGTAACACAGATTCTCCTCTGCGCTATGTGGAC
>CAUYLG010075805.1:0-59710 GCA_963573385.1 Cacajao melanocephalus
ACTTCCTTCCTCCCTCCTTCCCTCCCTCCCTTCCTTCCTTCTTTCCTCCCTCCTCACTTTTTTCCTTCCTCCCTCCCTCCCTTCCTTCCTCATTTCTTTCCTTCCTTCCTTCCTACCTTCCTTCCCTCCTTTCTTCCCTCCTTCCTTCCTTCCTGTCTTTCTTTTTCTGTCTTTCCATCTTTTCCTTTTCAGTCCTGATGAGGCTTGAGATTCACTGATTCTCTCAGTTACTGTTTTGTTCACTACTTTGCCCACTATCCTATGCCTTACCAGACTTTATATTTGTGTTCATGGTTGATAATAGTTATCCACACAAATTTTTGCTGATACAAGCCATTTCACCTTATAAAATGTGCATTGTCTATTATCTTTTACATATATTTATAAAATGATTTTTAAAATAATCCATCTTTTTTTGAGATGGAGTTTTACTCTTGTTGTCCAGGCTGGAGTGCAGTGGTGCGATCTTAGCTCACTGCATCCTCCACCTCCTGGGTTTAAGTGATTCTCCTGCCTCAGAATCCTGAGTTGGGATTATAGGTGTGTGCCACCATGCCCAGCTAATTTTTTGCATTTGTAGTAGAGATGGGATTTCAATCATGTTGGCCAGGGTGGCCTCGAACTCCTGACCTCAGGTGATCCACCCGCCTGGACTGTCAAAGTGCTGGGATTACAGGCATGAGCCACTGCACCCTGCCTAAAATTAACAGCTTTTTATATGCATTCCATAGATTTTTTAGATGAAATGTTCATTTTTTATTTTATTATGTGACTTGTGTTTATATTTCTTCCTTGACCCTAATATAATCTTGAATTTACAAGTGTTTAAATCTCTTTATATGCCTGTTTGCTTTATTATATTACCTTATGCTAGTATTACATTGAGATAATCATGTTGGAATTTTTACTTATTCGTCATAAAACTGGTTCTTCCTTCCTGGATTAGGATAATGTGAGCATTGATGAATGTTTAAAGTATACTTGGAAAAATTTTATTCTCTATTATCAGCACATGAACTTTGATATATATCCAAAATATTTTCTTTATATCTTATTCCATTTAACAATTCAACATCCTTAGTTATGTCTGTCACCTAAACAGTGCAGGAATGTAGGTGGAGCGTTAAATCTCTTATTGTCAGTGTGTCTGTATTTATTTCTTCTTAGATTTAATAGATTACAATATTTGATATTGTGATTTTTCTCCTCCAAATTTGGTGTAATACTAATTAAAACCTCAGCAGATTTATTTCTGTAGAAAATAGCATACTGGTTTTATGATGTACATGAAAATAAAAGGTTTTGAATAGCCAGAACAAAGTTGAGGGATTCTACAATGTTTTTCAAGACTTTTTGTAAAACTACACTAATCAAGACAATGCCATATTGGCAGAAACATATAGAAAAATAAAAAGCAGTGTAGAAAGTCTTAAATAGGTCCATTTTTGCTCAATTAATTTTGACAAAATGTCCAAGACAACTAAATGTGGCAGAGTTTTTATTATTTCTTTCAAGAAGTGTTGCTAGAACAATTTAATAAAACCATTGCAACTGTCTTGCACTGCTTGCAGAAATGTAAGATGGTATAATTACTTTAGAAAAGAATCTGGTAGCAAAACTTGGATCTACCATATGGCTCAATTATTTTGCTCCTAGGTATTTACCGGAGGTAAATTAAAATATATGACCACACAAAGATTTACACATGAATGTTTATAGCAAGTGGAGGCATTTAATTGCACAAAACTAAAAGAAGAAGTAGAAGAAGAAAACTTAAATGCTTGTCAAAAGATTAGTGAATAAACAATGAAATACCACTTAAAAGGAAGAAGCAATTGACATATGCAACATAGATGAATCTTAAACTGATTATATTGACTAAATGATTCCTGACCAAAGCCAAACCAAACTAACACAAAACCTTACGTATTCTATTATTCCATTTATATGAAATTCTAGGTATTATAAACTAATATATTATGACATAAAGTAACCAGTTACTACTTGGGATGAAGGAGTGTATGAATCATAAAAGAGCATGAGGAAACTCTTGCAGGAAATCACTGTATTTATTATCTTGATCATAGTAGTAATTTCCTAGAATTACACATATATCAAACTCATCAAAATATACATGTTATCTATGGCCAGTTTATTTTATACCAGTTATAAGTAAAAGTATCCACAAACAATGAAGCTTACCTCTAACTTATTTTCTTCCAAGCAACCACTTTTAAGAAGACTGTGGTGCTAACGTGAAAGGTAAAACACCATAGCTTCTAACAGAGAATATCTCCGTAGCCTTGGGAAGAAAAGTATTTCTTGAGTAAGACAAACAAATTGCTTAACACAAAAAAATGCTAATAAATTGACCAGGATACCTAAAAATACCATAAATATCCTGAAAAATCAATTCAGATAATCAGAAAATATATTTGCATAACATTTGGCCAACAAAGAAGGTTTCATTCAGATTTAATGAAACCCAAAGTATCAATTTATAAAGGACAGAATACCCAATAGCATAATGGAAAAAAGTATTGAACAAGTACTTCAAAGAACAGAATATTTTAAGGACTAATAAATTTATGAAAATATTTTCAAACTAAATCATACCATGGAACTGCTTCTCTATGTGATAAACTAAACATGCAACAGAAAGACCAATAAAAAGACTGAACGACAAGTATTGGCAAAAGCAGCAGAAACTCTTATATACTGCTGATGAGTACATATATTGCTACAACTATCATGAAAAAATTGTTTGGGATTTCCTACTGAATTAAAAATATACAGGCCGGGCACGGTGGCTCAAGCCTGTAATCCCAGCACTTTGGGAGGCCGAGGCAGGTGGATCACGAGGTCAAGAGATCAAGACCATCCTGGCCAACATGGTGAAACCCCGTCTCTACTAAAAATACAAAAATTAGCTGGGTGTGGTGGTGTGCGCCTGTAGTCCCAGCTACTCGGGAAGCTGAGGCAGGAGAATTGCTTGAATCCGGGAGGCAGAGGTTGCAGTGACCCAAGATTGTGCCACTGCACTCCAGCCTGGCGCCTGGCGACAGAGTGAGACTCTGTCTCAAAAAAATATATATATACATTACCTCTCACCCAATAATTATACTCAAGAGGTTATACCAAACAGAATTGCAGGTGTATATGCACCAAAGGACATGTATAGATTCTTCATAACAGCATTCTTTGTGATCTTAAAAACTTGTAACAATGCAAATATTCATCAATAATAGATATATAAACTATGATCTTTTTATGCAATGGAAAACTGTAAACCTGTACGTTACAGTATATACATAAGCTACTCATGCTGAACATAGATGAATGTTACAAACATCATTTTGTGCAAAGAAAGCCAGACACAAATAATAAAAACTGGAATATTCTATTCATTTATATAGAGACAATCCTGGAAAGACTAATCCAGATTGTTAAAAGACAGAATTGTGGCTAACACCTTCAATTTATTTTATTATTATTTTTAATGACTTTATTATATCACATTATTTTTAATTTTAGACTGCAAAATGACTAATGATGGAGGGAGCTTTATTAGAAAATTTGGGTTTTCACCTCTCTTAGGTTTTAGTTATCTTGAGTCACTTTATGATAATTCATTGTGCTATATATTTGTTTTGTGCATTTTCCTCTATGTGCATTATATTCAATATAAAAATTAAACTAAAACAATAAAGTAACAAATAGAGATGAAACATGGTTAAAGCAGTACACTACTTTGGGAGATACCAGGAATAAAACAAACTGTGAAGCGTTGACTTTTTTATTAATTTTTTTTTTCAACAACAGAGGGAGAAAAATCGGAGTAAGAAAATGAGTGAGCAGTTTCCAAAGAGAAAACAGCACATCTCTTGAGTCATTAAGAAATAAAATAATGCATAGAAAAGTGAACTTGGAGTATTTTGAGCTGAAGTCCCCATGGACTTGAGGAGATTAACTGATTAATCTTCTGTGGAAATATTTCTTGGCCCTATTTGCAAAGAGGGGAATAAAACATTAGCATCATGAACTCAAAAAGATTTTTATTATGAGCACAAGAGCAAGGTTTAGGAAACCTTTATTTCTGCTTTATACTTCCTCTTCTCTCTAATATTCACTGACCTCCCTCCCACACCTTTTTTTAAAAAAAATTATTTATACTAGATTACATTCTTCAGTTTCACAGGTGATATGCATGGAGTTCTTTGCTTAAATTGGTGATTGATTGAGTTGTATCATTATACCATACTCAGTGTATGCTTTATTCCAGATATACGTACCTGCACCTCCTCCCACAGGCCTTAGCCAGTTGCCTTACTTCTAAGCCAGAAAAGCCCTTCTGATGGCTCATGCCATTTAGTAGGTGAAAGCCACATCTGTTTTCTGTGTTGCTGCAGCCCCCATAGTACTAGTAGCCCTCACATACAGTGGCAGCTGACAAGAGACCATCTGCTTTTCCCCCAGGGAAACTGCATGCACAAGCTCTGGCTTCTTCAGGGGATGCCTCGAAGGGCTTCACAACAGAACAGGGAAGTGCTAGGGAGGTAATGTCATTTGGAGTAATTCTGAGCAAATGAAAGGGAACCTAGGACTATCCAGAAATGGGGTGTTGCCATAAACATCTCTGGAGACATGACACTTCAGTGAGACAGCAGATGTGCTTATTGGGAAGCTGTAGCCAACTGGTTAACACACCACATTACATTTTCTCTTTCCTGCTTTTCTTTCCAATTTTGTAATCCATTTTCCCTGGGATTGCATCCCTCCAATAAGGCATTATCATGTAAGCTTTGGCTTCAAGCATTGCTTTTCTTGAGTCCAAGTTAAATCAATCAATCATGCTATTTTGTTCTAACTTCTTCTCTAAACAATAACAGGGTTAAGGCGTAAAGCTTGTGCTAAAATGGAGACTTTCTTTTTTAGAAGCAAATTAATCTGTATGGTGATATAATTCAGACCCTTTGCTCATTATCTCATTAATCATCTGTATTATGTGACTAAGCTAAATGATTCAACCAATTATGAATAAAATGTAAAAAATAAGATAACTGGAAGAAAAAAAATCCTGGTACTTGGCAAGAAATTAATATGGAAAAAAATGCTTGTGTGAATGAACTACATTACTACATTTTGTTATTCTTGCTGGTGACTTGTTTCCTAGTAGTACAATATTATTGTTAGCCCTACATTACTATATAGTCAAACATAATGCATTATATTACATAATGTACAGTAGTCCATTTAAGCAAATTTTACTGGACAAACTTGGGACAAGTCTTAAGTATATGATTTTTACAATGCTTTTTAAATGTTTTTAGAGCATTAAGAATTGTGCTGACCAAGGCAGACAAAGATGACATAAAGATCAGTGGCATCTCATTGGCATTGCCATTTATCAAATGCTGACAAATCACTGATAATTTGTATTGATTCTTGAGCTGGGCTTAGTGAGCTGAAAAGCCAAATCCAAATACACACTGAACTAGAATTGGAAACTTGACTGCCTCTGTCAAATCAAAGTCAAGTTAAACTGAAACTTTACCTTATTTCTGTACATTCAGCTCCCCACTTTCTGTTAAATTGAATAAAACATTTAGCTTAATTGCTGTAAAGTCAAGATAGTTTTTGCTGTTAGGCACCAAAACATTGCCAGGAGTCACAGTGGATTCCAAATTTGTATTTTTGCAACGGGACCTTTCTACCAAGGCCAAAGTTTAATTGCTTGAAACCAGCAAAATTTCACTTGTTTAAACATGGTTTCAAAACTCATCTTTTGAAATTCTTCTTGTTTTTTAAACACATGGTATAAAATGCTATATTTAATATTTTACATAACATTCTGAAAATAATCTCACACATGTTTATATGCTTTTTGTCAGTAATCTATTGGTTTGCATGTACGTATAAAAGCTCTAATGTTTTGTATATTGGATTATGTAATATAATGGTGTTGCACAAAATATGTATCCTTGGATTCAATAGTTACAACACAAATTATAATAATTAATTATATTCAATTATCAGAGGAAAGTTAAGCTCATAAATTTGTATTTCTTAAATAAATATACAATGAAAGAACAGAAAACCAAACACAGCATGTTCTCATTCATAAGTGGGAGTTGAACAATGAGAACACATGGACACAAGGAGGGAAACATCACATACCGGGGCCTGTAGGCAGGTGGGGACTTAGGGGAGGGATAGTAATAGGAGAAATACCTAATGTAGATGAGGGGGTGATAGATGCAGTAAACCACCATGGCACGGGTGTAACTCTGTAACAAACATGCACATTCTGCACGTGGACCCCAGAACTTAAAGTATAATTTAAAAAAATTAAAAAAGTATTTCACATAAACATGAGTCTGAAAGAACTTAGTATTTTCTGACCTTATTAGGCAGAGCATAAGCTCTCCATGACTACACTTGGCCAGTTTTCCTCTTGCATAGACACTGAAGCATTTGGATTTATGAACTCAGATTTCTGCAATAAAAGTTAGTTCTACTCTAAGTACTATTTGATTGAAGGAGTAGTTAAATGATGTGTCTCTCATTGATTACTTTATACAAAGGGTGAAAATTACTATTATTCTATCAAATTATTTGTGGGTTTAAATTATTTCTTTAATAAAAAATGTCTATGTATAAAGTGATATTTTAATAACAGAAAATGTCTTTCTTTCTGTGGTTTTAATCCCCTCAATGATTTATATCCTTGAAACTTACTACATTTTAAAAATAATATATTTCTTGAAAATAGGAACGTTCCTTCAAAGTGGTAGTGTATATAGAATTAAGAAAGAATGCACATTGTCGTGGAGAGTTTGGCCCTTTTAGATCAACTATCTGTCACACAAGGTTTTGGCATGGGTTAAGGAAGAGGTTTTCCTGGAAAAAGGGAAATCATAAGGGAAGGTCAACAACATGAAGATCCTCCAGTCTCCAGTATCTCTACTGACTCACGGATAGAGGTGCCAGGCCAGGCTGACCACCAGACATGGAGTAGTTTTTATTCTTGTGAGAAAGAACCTCTGCTACTGTGAGCTCCCCTTTAATATGTCAATTGAGGGCAGGAAAATTCACCAGTTGGAGGATACACTCACAGCTCAATATTGGGCAGTATTGATTTGGGTGGCAGCTGTTTATGGGGACTGTCTGGAAGACCAGCTGATCTGCATCTGGGAACTCAGTAGGAGTCAGGCCATTAGAGGTGGTGGCTGGTGATTATTGCAATCCCTGGGTTAAAGAAGCCAAAATTATTGTGGGAAACTAAGCCTGGTCAGCAGCACTGAAATTGAAAGAAGTGAGACCCACCTCTCTTGTCAACTTGTTGTCTAGGCAACTCAGAATTCTCATTTGAGGTCATTTTTCAGAGACTCTTCTTTCTTGCAAAGCATATTTTATCATACTTGATCAACACACTGGAATTTTTAAAAACTAAACAGACAAAGCTAAGCTCTGGGAAGATTTATTAAGTGCATTTAACTTAATTTATTTTGACTTTGACCTTTACAAAATAGCTGATGATTCAAAACAAGAAGGAAGAACGTCTAGTACATTTTGAAGTATGATAAGCTTAGCTAGTTGCTTTACAAATAAAGGGAGATTGTGTATTTTATAGGAAGAAAAATTGATTCTGTTTTGTAATCAATGATGTTATTTTGTGAAAATTAAGATTGTTATAAGAAAAATTTTTAAAGAGAAATATTTGTTTTTAGAAAAATTTTATATAACTTTTGTTTTCAGCTTACAAATATCCTAAGGGCATTATTATCCTAAGCAATTACTGGTATCTAAGATTTTAAAGAAGATGAAACAGCTATGATATCATTATATTAAAATACCATCCTTGTCAAATCAGAATTTATACCTTCACCACATCTTCCCCAATATAAATTACACAAATTCATACAGTCAATAGATGAAGAAAATATTTATCTTTGAAATCCAGAATTCAAATAGTTATCTTTGAAAAACAAGAAAAAGAAATGTAATAGAAGGTATTTAAAATCTTAGTAATTTTGCAGTTTGTGATTTGATTTTGCAATGTATCAGTACCTTGGCTTTGAGACAGGTTTTTCACAAACAATGCAAGTGGCATTAAAATAATGTCATCAAGAACAAATTGTTACCGTTTAAGTTTCTAGCTCATTTTTTAGGGAATTACTGCTTATTTATGTATTTTAATTTTATGAATTCAAACACTTGAATTATAAATTTATGTAATGATGGAACAGACATTCTCTTTGAAATAGGTTTTGTTTTGGCTTGCTTTAAAAAAATTACATGCATAGAGCTGTATACCAGCTCTTGCAAAACAACAGCTGTTTCACTTATGGGCTTCTCTATAAAATCCAGGAGAAATGAAAGAGCTGTGACATTTGGGCAGAGTTCAGTCCAAACATATTTACATGACAAGGACTCTTACTTTCTGTTGACACCAGCCATGCAGAGGCACAATTTAGTCATATTCCCTAATATAGATCATTCATGTTTATAGAATATCACAGTCCATGTGTGGTCGGAGCGATTCCATTAACTGAAGCCACATGCCCTACAGCCTGCTGCTTCAATGACTGCCAATATTTTGCAATAAGAACAAAGTTCCAGGTGTATCCACATTACATTACTAATTCTATATCAACCAGATGGAAAAAAATACGAAAGTCTCAGAATTACCCTTCATATTTGCTACAACTATGACATTTATTCCCTGAGAATCCAAGTTTACCTCAAGAGACCAATGTATTTTTAACATTTCTATCTCAGATGAATATACAAAAGATTATTCGCTAATGAAAATAAGTCCAAAACCAGAAACTTACCTTAGTATAACATATGGAACTAAGCCAGAAATTCTGTTTATTTAACTGTGAACGAAAACTTTTCCACATTCTCTGTGGAACTAAAAAATATCATATTTTCTGGCCAAATACTAATGATGTTTTGTAAAGGAGTTAAAACCCAACACTAAGTAGAAAACAAATTTAAAAAACTTAACTTCAGGAAAATAAATGCCTATAGCTTGAAAATTAGACATCTAAAATATTCGTGATAGTTGATTTAAGACCAGTTTTAAAAGAAAGCATACACAACAGTCTGAATATGTTAGAGCTGACGTACAATTTCAAAGCATGTTCACATTGGCTAATAAAATAAATTTTGTTTAACAGTATATTTAGGAAGGATTAAAAAGTAATATTCAGAGAGGCTAAGTTTATCTTCCAAGGTCACAAAATTTTTACTCGAAGCCCTTTTCTCTTTTCTCACTTTCGTTATTTTGTCTATTGTTAGCCCTGCCTTTTTGAAAATTTCCCAGACAAGATTCAAAACCAATTTATTTAATTCATTGAAAGATATATCATCCCTGCTAATTTTCAAGAAAAGCAGTTTTATTTTCTATACCTTTTTTCTTAAATTCCGAGGTTTGAATTGTTGGTTAATTGTCTTTTGATTCATTTTAAGTCACAGGTTACTAAACTGTATGCACTTTACCGATAAGAACTTAGAACTGGACAATTTTAACAATATTAAAACTTCTAATCCGTAAACATTATTAATTCATTTATGTCTTTAGTTTGTTTCATTAATGTTTTACAGTTTTCAGTGTACAGGTCTTTCTCCTCCTTGGTTAAATTTTTTTCTAAGTATTAATTGTGACTATTGTAAATGAGATTTTTCTCTTAAATTTTTTTTCTAGAAAGCTCATTATTGTAAGTGTACAGAAATGCTACTGATGTGTGGATATTTATTTTGTATACTGCAACTTTGCTGAACTTGTTCATCAGTCCTAAGAGTTTTTGGGTGGAATATTTAGGCTCTTCTATATATATAACATCATGTCATCTGCAAGTGGACAATTAATTTTTTTCTTTCTCATATGGATGCCTTTTATTTCTTATCTCCTGCCTAATTCCTCTGGACAGGACATTCAGTAATATATTGAATAGGAGTGGTGAGAGAAGTCATCTTTATTTTGTTTGGAATCTTTGAGAAAAACCTTTTACTTCTTCTTATTAAGTATGATGTTAGCTGTGGGTTTGTCATATATAGCCTTTATTGTGTTGAGGTACCTTTTTTTTATACCTAATCTGTTGAGAGTTATCATGAAAAGATGTTGAATGTTGTCAAATTCTTTTTCTGCCTCTAACAAGATGATCATAAGATTTTTTCTTTTCTTTTTTTTTTTAGTTTGGTATATTTACTGATTTGTGAATTCAGAACCATCCTTACATCCCAGGATAAATATGATTTGATCATGGTGAATGATCCTTTTAGTGTGTTGTTGAGTGTGTTTTGCTCGTATATTGGTGAGGATTTACACAACCATATTCATCATGGATATTGATCTGTAGTTTTAGTGATTTTTTGGTTTGTTTTTGTGATGTCCTTATTTGGATTTGGTATCAGGGAAATGCTGGCTTCATAAAAAGAGTTTGGATGTATACCCTCCAATTTGATTTTTTTGGATGAGTCTGAAAAGAATTGGTATTAGTTCTTATTTAAATGTTTGGTAGAATTCAGCATTGATGTCAGATCTGGGCTTTTCTTTGATGGGAGAATTTTATTGTTGATTTAATCTCTTCACTCATTATTGGTGTGTGCAGATTTTTCATTTATTCATGAATCAGTCTTTATAATATGTATGTGTCTAGGAATGTATTCACTTTTCCTAGGTTATCCAATTTTTTGTTATATAGTTATTCCTAATAGTCTCTTATAATACTTTGTATCTCTGTGCTGTCAATTGTGATGCCCCCTCTATCCATTCGAGGTTTTTATTTGAGTCATCTTTTTGTTAGTCTAGCTAAAAGTGTGTTAATTTTTTTTAACTTTTTAAAAAATCAAATCTTAGTTTTGTTAATCTTTGTATTTTTTTCTAGTCTCTATTTCATTTATTTCTGCTCTGATCTCCATTATTTATGTTCTTCTGCCAATATTGGATGTAGATTTTTCTTTTTCTATTTCCTCGACATACAACATTAGGTTATGTGCAATCTTTCTTCTTTTCTGATGTAGATATTTATTGTTATATACTTTACTTTTAGAATTACCATGGCTGGATCTCATGCATTTTGTTACATTATGTTTCCATATTTGTTTGTTTGAAGATATTTTTAAATTTTCTATTTAACATCTTTATTCACATTGATTGTTCAGAAACATATTGTTTATTTCAATTTATTGGAGAATTTTCTAAAATTCCTTCTGTTACTGATTTTTAATTTTATTCTGTTATGGTCAGAAAAGGCATTTGATATGACTATAATCTTCTTACATTTGCTAAGACTTGTATTATGGCCTACTTTGTGATCTATCCTGGAGAATGTTCCGTGTGCCCTTGGGAAGAATATGTATTCTGTTGCTGTAGAATGGAATGTTAAGTGTATGCCTTAATTCTATTTAAAATATTTAACTCCAATGTGTCCTTATTAAATTTCTGTCTAGATGATTTGTCCAATACAGAAGGTGGTGTACTGAGGTCACCTACTATTAGTATATTACAATTTACATCTCCTTTTAGAATCATTAATATTTACTTTAGATATTCAGAAGCTTCACTGTTAAATGCATATGTATTTACAATTGTTATATTCTCATGATGAATTGATCTTTTTATCCTTATATAATGACTGCCTTTTTCTCTTTGTATAGTTTTTTTTATTTTTAATTGAAAGCCTATTTTCTGTGATATAAGTATCTGTGATCCCTGTTCTTTTTTGGTTTCTATTTGAATGGAGTATCTTTTTCCCAAACCTCCAATCAAGGGATGAAATATTTTTCCATTCTTTTACATTCGGTCAAGGTGTGTCATTAAAACGGAAGGGCAACTCTTGCATCTATATTTGTTGGGTCTTGATTTTCATTCATACATTCATTAGCTTTATGTGTTTTTATTGGACAATTTAATCCATTTAATATTTAATAATTTAAACAATTTATATTCAGGGTAATTGTTGATAGGTAAGAATTTACTACTGGTATTTTATCAATTGGTTTCTGTTTTATTACATAATTATTTTTTTTTTTTATCTCTCGCTGACTTCTTTGTGGTTCAGTGGTTTTCTGTAGTACTATGTTTTGAATCTGTTTTATTTTTGTTTTGTGTATCTTATGTAGATATTTGCTTTTTTGTTATAATTATTACAAAGAATATCTTAAACTTATTATCAGTTGATTTCAAGCTGATAACAACTTAACCTTGATTGCATACAACAATCTTATACTTTTACTGCCTCTTCATTTTATGTTTTTGGTATCTAAATTTACAACATTTTATAGTAAGTATCCCTTGATTGATAGACTCTGTTAGCTACCATTCTTAATAATGCTGTTATTGGCCCTCATACTAGGTCCAAAAATGCTTTACAGTCCTAGAGTATGCTGTGTATTTCTTGGTATTATTTATTCTATTGAATTTTCGGTATTCTTAAGTTTTATGTTATTAATTAGTGGACATTTTTTCAGGTAAGGAACTTTCATTAAGCACTTCCTGTAAGGGAGACCGACCTGGTAACGAGCTCCCTTAGTTTTTGTCTCTCTGAGAAAGTTTTCATTTCTACCTCAATTCTGAAAGATAATTTTCTGGGTAGAGTATAATTCACTGGAAATTTTCTTTTTTCTTCAGCACTTTGAAGATATCATCTCACTCTCCACTGACCTATAGAGATTTGTTAAGAAATCTGATGATGGTCATGTTGAAATTCCTTTGCATGTGAAGTATTTATCTCTTGCTATATGCAGAATTATTTAATCTTTGATTTCTGGTTGTTTGATTATATGTTGCGATGAACTACTTTTCAGGTTGAATTTGAATGAGATCTGTGGTCTCCCTCTACCTGGATGTTGGCCTATTTCCTCAGATTAGGACATTTTTCATCCATTATTAACTTTCAAAATATGCTTCACAGCCTTTATTTTTCTCTTTTCTTTCTTTAATTCCTATATTGCATAATTTAGTTTTCTTGAAGATGTTTCATAATTCCTGTAGGCTTTCTTAATTCTTTTTCATTCTTTTTCCTTTTTGCTCCTCTAATTAAGTAATTTAAAATATTCTGTCTTCATGCTCATTAATTATTTCTTCAGCTTGATCAAGCTATTAAAGCTTTTTACTGCATTTTAAATTCAGTCTATGTTTTTCATCTCTACAGTTTCTATTTTTTATTGTTTCTGTTTTTTTCAAACTATTCATTTGTGTTCATGTATCGTTTTCCAATTTTTATTTAAGTAATTATCTTTATACTCTTAGAGATTACTCAATATTCATAAGATAATTATTTTAATATTTTTGTCGTTTATCTTATGGATTTCTCTTTCTTTGGAGTCTATTGTTGGTGCTCTGTTAGTTCTTTTGATGGTGGCATTATTTCTTTAGTTTTTGTAATCCTTGTGTCCTTGTGTTGTTGCTGGCAAATTTCTGAAGACAACCTCTTTTCGTTGTTTTCAAAGATATTGTTTGGCAGAAATAGACCTCCACTATTCTAGCATATGATTCTGGATGTGCTAGCTACCAGAGAACCTGAACAGTCAGAGCTTGCTTTTAGTTTCTCTGGCTGGCCTGCTGCTATTGCTCTAAATTTGTATTGATTAGGTTCTGCTCTTTGGCAAGACCACTGGTTCAGCCCTGAAATCAGATTGAGTTGCTGGATTCACACTGCCACTGTGATCTGGCTAGGTCAGAGTGTTTACTCCTTGTTCAGAGAAGGTGCCAGTATCTGAATTCAGCAATTGTTTAGAGTTGTAGAAGGGATCTCATGGTGAAGTAGATCAAGATGGATGCACTAATTGCTATACTCAATAGAAATGCATGGTTAGATTTCTCTTCCCTAATGAAGTTTGGGAGTGGCTTTGAAGTTGCAGCAAGTGCTGGTTTAACTCCTAGGTGAGGCAGAAATAATGCTTGACTGTTGTCATAATTTAAGGCAGTGGTTGTGTTTCTGCCTGTGTGGGTCCCTGGGCCTGAAATCCTGCTATCTTGGTGTTCTAGCCAGGGAGCATGCCCCAACTTTTCTGAAAGCAACCAGCTGGGCTTTGAGGATGGGCTATGTGATCACAAATGATAGCTCTGTTTAAGCACTACTGCAGGCAAGTAAGTTGAGCTTTTACTAAACTCTGCATGCTGATCTCTGTGGGTCCCACTTTTTTGCTTCATTTTTATCTGGCCCTAGCTATCTTTCCATTCACTTCCTTCTGCGTTTTTCATTCCCTGTTAGGTGAGAGTGGATTGAGCTTCCTGTGAAGTATCTCAAAATACTAGGGAAGCTGGATGTCCACCTTCCCAGTTCTCTTTTTCCAATGTGGAAGCCATGGGCCCTAGGTATTCATTCCTCTTTGTGGCACTTTGCCAACTGGCTGGAGGGGTGAGCAATGCAAGTGGAGTGAGAATATTTCTCTCACCTTTTCAATGCAAATTTTTATTCAATCCTATGGAACATGCAGGTCTCTCAGGCTCATTCCCATGTTTGAGGTTTTAACCTGGTATTTTTGCCTGTGAATAATTTCAAGTTGATGTTTTATGTCAGAGAGAGTGAACCCTGCTACCTCCTATTCTGCCATCTTGCTGGTGTCACATTAAAAAGCCAACTTTGATAAAACATTTTTATAAGCTAGAATGATGCTAAGTAGTTTACATGTACTACACATTGAATACTCATATGATCCATTTTTCAAATAAGAAAACTCTGGCAGAAGGTAAAATATTACTGACCCGTGTCACAGAGCAAGAATAGCCAGAATTTCAATTCAGGTTCAAATAACTCCATTACTTAGTTATATGCATCATCCATACTCAAGATTAATTGCAGACCCTGCACTGAATAGCTGCCTTCTTGTATCTTCTGTCTATTACTGTTTGCTATCAAGGAGTTTGTAGAACTATAATTTCTGTGGTCTTCATTATGTGACTAGCATTTTATATCCTTTACAGTTAAGAAAATTGTGACATTCAGAAATTATTTCCAAATTAAAACTCCTTCCTTTAGCACACCGTTTTAAAAAGCATTGGAAACCAATTCATATGATGAGAATTAGCATAGTCATGTCATTTAAATCAAAAATTAAATTTAAGTAATTAACAATTATAGTTTAATGTCTTCTTATTTCATAAAGAAATTTCATACCGTACACATTACACACTGTATTTCTCCAAAATTTTGACAGTTGTAAAGACAAGCAATCATTAAACTATGGTTGATAATCTTTCTCTAAAAATTAATAAGTAATGAAACTGAAATATATTAGCTATTGTTAGAATCACATGCTTAGTAAAATTCCTGCTAACCTCTGAATAATCAGTGCACTAGTTAAAGTCATATAGAAAGGTAAAGTTATTGACCTTACATATTTTTATATCTTTATATACCTCTAAAGATATCAAAGCAGCATTTCTCAACATGTTCATCTCAATCCAATATTGCCATTATTTTCGGCAAACACAAAATTTTGAGCTTGCAAGTCCTTAAAGTTAAGCACATAAGGATGACTTCAATTTTTTTATGCATTCTAAAACACACAGAAGCCTCTATCCATAGACAGTAATCATTCAAATTACAAACAATAAAACATGTAAACACTGACATTTGACCAATAGCTTTTCTTTTTCTTCTTACTTTCCAATTTTTACCCTTCTATCTTTCCTTTTTATGGTATATAACTAGAAATGAAGAATGCAGAGTTTGTACAACCCATACTGTTAGGAACAGGAGATAGGGAAATACCAGGTAGAAGAGGGTGGTTCCCCGCAAAGGCCACACCCTCAAGCCTGGATCTCATGGCCCTAAATGAGAACAGGAATTCCTGTTTTTATGCCCCCCAAAAGTTGCCTTTTTTCCTGCCATGCCCCCTGTGTTGCACCCATATAAATCCCAAACCTCAAACTCCAAAGCAGACCAGCAGGCAAGGAGATGAGGACAAAAGCAGACTGAAGGCAGAACAATGCCACAGAGAAGGAGAGAAGAAAGAGGAGGGATGTCTGGGTGAGTCTATTGCTGGTTACTGTCTACTGGTAAATATTTTTAGATGCATTTAAAAAATTGGTCCTAGGATGGGCTCAGTGGCTTATACCTATAATCCCAACACTTTTGGGTGCTGAGGGGTTTGGATTACTTGAAGGCAAGAGTTCAAGACCAGCCTATAGTGAGACTCATCTCTACAATAAATAATAATAGTAAGCCACACATGATGATGCCTGCCTATATTTCCGGCTACTCAGGAGACTGAAGTGGGAGGATTGCTTGAACCCAGAAGTATGTGCCACCAGACCTGGATATTTTTTTTTATTATTTGTAGAGATCAGGTCTCACTATATTGCCTAGACTTGTCTTAAACTTCTGACCTCAAGTAATCCTTTTGTCTCCACCTCCCAAACTGGGGAATATAAGCATTAGCCACTGCACCCAGCTACCTTTTACTTTTTATGAAAGTTTTTCTATAGATCTCTATGTAGTTAATTTCTTCTTATCTTAAATACACTTCATAAAAGATGTAATGCATTTCTTTAGCTTCCTAGCTTCCTAAGAGCCAACTCCTCTTCATCCTCATTTTTTGTTTTTTTTAAAATATGATTATAATTAGCTTTGTGATGTTAATTTTTCAATGGTTTCTCACTACAAAATATAAAAATTTTACAGCTAGGTCCTATAACTTGATTACAATACCATCCCAATATCTAGATGAGTCCCTGGAAATGTTAAGAACTCATAGCAATGTGTTGTGCAACTAATATATTGCAGCACTATACAAGCATTTGCTTAATAGTTCTATTGATTCACAGTATAGAAATAAATATTTCTTTAATTATTTTTGGAAAAGAAAATTAAGTACATTGCCATAGAACTATGTACCAGAATGACAGCTGTGACATCTTAAATGCAATTTTAAACAATCTTTCCATAATACTAGTGGGTGCTGCTACTCTGGATTTATTCAATTCACATATCACATAATTGATATTCACCAAAATATCAATTACACTCATGAAAGGTTATAGACTATGAATTTAGAGAAAGGAAAAAAGCTCCTGCTAAGTACAGTCCTCATCTCAAAGATTATTTTTCTTTAATTGCTTTGATTTCTGACAAAATTTATGTGTTTAAGCAGTTAAACTGGATTTCTGAGACAAAGTAAGAATTCTCTGTTAAAATTTATGAAACAATTTTTCACAATTTCATAGCCTTTCTTCGCCAGTCAACTATACACTTTACATGAGTCAATGGGAGTTGTTTCAGAGTATTGGATAATATTTTAATCATATAATGGTTATGGATTTATACTAACAAATGCAGTTAGTGTTTGAATAGCTGGATGTTTTCTAACTGCTATAATTGCCTTGAGACTAGCATAGTTTGAAGTAGTTACCAGCCATTCAGATTGTTTCATTTGTTTTTGCTATGCTCCATTTGCCATCATGCAACAAGGTTACACATATTCAACTTGTAAATATGCCATTTACGTATTCAAGAAAAAAAAAAAAAACTAACCTCTTATGAAGGTTATCTCCAGGGAGGGAGAAAGAACTAGTGCGTGACACATTCATAAACATGTAGCCTCTACAATACTATACCAATTATATGACTATCTGAATATATCATTTTTTCAATATAGCAGGGGAACCTTCGTTTCCTACAAACAAAGTAAAGACCTTTGCATTCTATATTGGCACATATATAAAATGTCTTGGTAATCAGGTATTAAGACAATACTTTCCAACTGAAAGATAAAACGTGGAATGAATAAGAACATTATACAAGTGTTCAATTCTTCATTCAATATATTCAGTATACAATGGACCTATTGACAAAATACTAGATTTTGCTCTGAGATTTTAAAATAATTTTAAATGCAATTCTGTACATTATGTATAGTATCATGCTATTTTTGTTACTATGAATAATGAGAAGCTCAAGATAGATTTATAATTCTATAGGCTTAAGGACATAAGAATAAAATGAGATCTAACAGGGCAGGGCAAAACACTGTGTTGAAAGATGTTCCCGGCCAGAAAAATTACTTCCATATGATTTTTATTATCAAATCAAGTCTATATGAAACAAGATAACATTCCATTACTTCTTTTAAAAAATAGTTCTCACTAGTTAAGAGGAGTATATGAAAGTTCACATGTGATTGAAGGCTACTTTTTTACATGGGGATGCAAAGCAAGAAATATGTTAGATTTATTACATGTGGAAACAAATAGAGTAAATATATGGTTCTAAATATTAAAATATATTAACATTATAGCATGTGCGTCTTGGAGTATGGATTGTAAAGCATGCAATACTTAGTCTTAACATTTTAGAAGTATAATTTTTTAGCTGTTCTCAGTACACTTTAAAACGTATAAATATAGATATGGATATATAAAATGACTAGTGCAGAGTAGTAAGATTTTGTTTCACTTTGAGTAAATGCTTAGTTTAATATAAACTTATTAGTTTATATTAAACTAAGCATTTAATAACGTTTGTTTATTCAAAGTGAAACAAAATAGTTTAATATAAACTAAGCATTTAATAATATTTGTTTAATATATATATAATCCATATATGTGTGGATATATAAAAATCTAATGCAATATAGTAATATTTTGTTTCATTTTGAATAAATATTATTAAATGCTTAGTTATAAAATTAGTTTTGGTTATACGTTGATATTTTTGCCAAAATCCCTTCATTGAACAAATATTGAGCATTTTGCAATTGCTATCATAACACTTAGTCCTGGGAATACATCACTGAAAAATAAAGAGACATGTGATATCTTGCCATCATAAAGTTTGTAATATAAAAAGGAAAAAAAGAATCAGAGCTAATGGTGGCCCACATTTATTAATACACATACCTATTTTCTTGAGTTAGAGGGTCCATCTCAGTGACAGATCCACCCTTTTCCATGAAATATTTGATTTGTGGCTATGTTCAATTTTAAACCTTAAGGACATTAGAAAATATTTGACATATATTTCATTATAGCACATACAATTCTATGACACTATAATTGTTTACACATTTCTCTTTACAGTTGATCTCACATAATTTAGAACAGCACCCATGTTTTAATTATCTTGTGTTTTCTGCATAAAGTTTTAGGTATGCTAGATGAGTAAATTCTAGAACTCTGATATACAACCATGGTGTCAATAGTTAACAATACAGTAATGTACACTTCAAACTTTGTTAAAAGGATTGATCGCACGTTAAGGGTTTTTACCACAAAACAAAACATGTAAGTACACAGAAAGACAAAGTAGACGCAAGGAAACTGGAAGGTGTTTGGTATTTTTATTACCTTCATTGTGGTCATAGTATTGGGGTGTTTATTTAAATTCAAATTTATCACATTGTACAGATCAAATATGTGGAGTTCTTTGTATAACAATTATAGTTAAAATAAATAATTATTAATAATTAAGCTGGTAAAAATTGTTACAAAAATTATATTTGTTAATTAGGTATGAGGAAAGCTTGGATGGAACAGTACTAAAGTTCTTTTGTAAAACTGTAAAACATAAGTTTATGTATTCCACAGTTTAAAACAGAATAGCTCCTCCTAAGAGACGTAATGTATTCAAAGTTTGGAATAACAGATTTTTAGATGTGAGGAGACAGGTATTAGAGACATTCAGTGCCTGGTTCAAAATAATAAGCCAAGTTTAGAAATGAGACACCCAATTCCAAATGAGGTGTTTTTCATACTACAACTATTAAGAAAAAATAATTCGAATTTGTAAATAAAGAAAAGGGATTGTAAATAGTTATTTCAGTTTTGTGCTGGATGTTATCTAGCAGGTCCAAATGGAGATTATCTGATTCTCTACAGGCGTATACCTTTGTTTGATTTTCTATTCGTTGATACTATAGCAAAGCAACCAATTCAAATCTAATAGTAATGTAAATAATTCTTGTCTAATAGGATAAAGGTTATGGTTTATAACTCTCCAGGACATTCACTGGAAATTACTATAATTAAAAATGTATTTTTGCATGCTATTTTGATGTATTTATACGTATTCCAGCTCTTCAAATGATATTGAACCAGGTTTACCATCTTACTATTCCCCTCATTCATAATATATCTTTGAAAAAATGTTTATTTTTTTCTCTTATCATATTTAGTGCTGACTTTGTCCAGGAACTCACCCCTTCCTTCTTCGAGAACTGCTTTTTTCCCCACCCCTCTCATGTCACTGGGGTAGGGCTACCTTCACAGTCTATTGCTTTCCTTGCCATAAGTGTAGGCACATGTTGCAGGAATATGTTCCAGTTATAATATTACATGTTATTGGTCTAATCTTGCACATGTTAAATTAAAACAGATCTTTTTTTCTCTTCAAATATGTTTACTTCCCTTTAAGAGCTCAAAAAAAGGCCAAGTTGGGTCATAGAGCTAGCTGAGTAAGTATCAAGAATTCCTACCACATTTTCCTCACCACATTGAAAAGCAGAAAAAAGAAAGGGGAGAGAAGAGATTTTGGTGATTTAATTTTCTGGATCAATTTTTGCCCGAAACCATATTATTTCTAGTCTTCTAAAATCAGGAGAAAAAAAATGCACATTTGTTAAAGGGAGCTTGATTTGTTTCCCTATTTCTTACAGCCAAAGAATTATAACTAGACAGTAAAGCAAATATTGAAACATATATTTAGAAAACAAATATACTACATATGAACATAGTTTGCATACAGTTATAAAGGCCTAAAAAGGCTGGGCGTGATTGCTCATGCCTGTAATCCCAGCACTTTGGGAGGCTGAGGTGGGTGTATCACAAGGTCAGTAGTTCGAGACCAGCCTGGCCATCATGGTGAAACCCTGTCTCTACTAAAAACACAAAACTTAGGCATGTTAGCAGGGATCTATAATCCCAGCTACTTGGGAGGCTGAGGCAGGAGAATTGCTTGAACCCAGGAGTCAGAGGTTGCAGTGAGCTGAGACCACGCCATTGCACTCCAGCCTGGGAGACAGAGCGAGACCCCACCTCCAAAATGAAACAAAACAAAAAAAAGACCTAAACGTCATAGTTAATTTATGAGAATTGTCATAATTATAACTCTTTGAAGAAATACTCAAAATGAACATCTTATTACTGATTCTATACTAGAATCTCTTCTGTCCAACAGTAAAATGACACATAGCGAGATTGCATTCATATTAATTTAGAGTGAATACTAGAAATTTTTATTGAAAATTTAGAAACCTAATGGCAAAAAAATCAGAACAGGTAAAATAATAGTTGACAGCTCAGGAATTTCTATGTTTGCTAAATATTTTAATGTAACTTTGGAAGTAAAATACACCATATTGAATGAAAGTATACCCAATATATTCATGAAGCATTTCATTTTTGACAGCTCAAGATTCTGTATGTAGTAAAATTTTGAAGCTTTTGAAGCTATAAAAGTACAGAGTTATTTGGGAAATATTAATAAATAGAGTGTATAATGAAAATAAAAAATGTAACTTTAAAATTTTTATGAAGGCATATTTTGTCCTTTTAAAGGACCATTTTGCTTCTTTTACAAAACATTGGGGGAATGATTATGCTACTATAAAATTACGTATAGAACATTTTCTTTCATATGAAAAATGAATGGCAAATTTTACCTGAGTGAAATATTTTAAAATGTTGTCATTATTTTTTTCTTTAAAATATGTTGAAGGTATTAGAGCATTCATAACCGATCATAGTGTCTTTTTATGTGGGCCGCAGCTGAAGTTTTGTTTGTTTTTTTTCTCTTGTTACACAAAGTATATATGCTAGAACTGTCTTCTTTATCCTTAATCGGTGCCTAACTTTTGTCAGATGCAATCTCGTTATAGGCTTTTCTACTCAACAGTAAAGCAGGAAGTAAATCTTGAGTGAATGGTTGCAATCAATGAAATCTTTACTATTGTTGTTCTTTTTCCCATTATTCTCATTATCATGAAACATTTACTTATGGCTTATAAATGTACTCCTCTAAAATTTTGACATATAACTTTTATTTTATTATGTTTTTGATTTTTAATTTTTTTTAATTTTAGTTATTTATAGAAAAAGAGTCTGTGTTGCCCAGGCTGCTCTTGAACTCCTGGCCTCAAGAAATTCTCCTGCCTCAGGCATATATCTTTTAAAGCACTTAAACTGTATTATGGTGATTAAGTTGCATAAAAGACTTTCACCACATTCTGATTTCTGGAGAGCAGAGACAGTATATTACTCATCATGTTTTGTCCGTGGGGCCATGCACTGTGTTATAAAAATATTATATCTATCTAATTAGTTAATTAATAAAATAGTTCCTCACCTTCTCTTCTCTGATGAAATGAGTTCTAAATACAACCAACTTATAATTGACTCCTATCAATATTCCCTATGTTACACTTAACTCTTTTTCGGGTATACCACCCTATTGGCTATTTATATGGTATTGCATAAGTTAAATTAAAATGATAATTCTACTACCTCTCAAGAATTTATCTTTTTAACCCATTGCTATTCTGCTATATTTTGTAGACGTTTTTCAGCTTGCATAAGAAAAACATGTACAAAATATATGCAGAGTGAAGACAGAGTACGTAAATTCACCATTACACTTTGTAGAATCTGTTTCTGAAAGCTTGGGCTGTCAACTGTTAAATTTGTTGGCCAGGCATGGCTTATGCCTGTAATTCCAGCACTTTGGGAGGCCTAGGTGGGTGGATCACCTGAAGTCAGGAGTTAGAGATCAGCCTGGCCAACATGGCGAAATCCTGTCTCTACTAATACAAAAATAAGCTAGGCATGGTGATGGGCTCTTGTAATCCCAGCTACTCAGGAGACTGAGGCAGGAGAATCACTTGAACCAGAAGGCAGAGGTTGCAGTGAGCTGTGATAGTGCCACTGTACTCCAGCCTGGGTGACAAGAGCAAAACTCGGTCTCAAAAAAAAAAGGTTTAGTGGAGATGTGAGATTTTGTTTCATTTCACAGAAGTTAATTTTTGCTTCCTTAATGGATGTTATTTTGTATTATATATTTTTAAAAGTTTATTAAAAATGGAATAAATAACAAAATTATAGGGATAGTCACTCTAAAGATGTAAATATCCATAATACTGTTTGATTCTTTCTCATTACATGTTCCTGTGGCACATATATTCACAGATGCACAGGTACGTATGTGTGTGTCTGTGTGTGTATAGATATGCCACAGGTACATTTTCTAATTCATGCATTTTTATATGTGCATAACATATTGAAACCAATACTACACATTAGCTCCTACCTAGATTTTTAAATGATCTTCTTTGTTGCTGCCTTCAATGGGTCAATGATTATAGTATTTGGTAAAACAACACATATAGGCTATTCATCTCTGCGATTATGAAGTTTCTTGTATAATTGTGCATCTTTCTTCCAAAAATTACAAAACTAGATATTAGTACATCCACATCAAATAGGTTGGATTTTTATATTTCAGTGGAAATAGTAACAGTCATATATTTTAAATGAGAATACATGAAAAACTATAAACTACTATTCATTCCCAGTGCAGATATATTAGATAATTTAAAGACGCTGAGGAAATCTAACTTTAATCTATCCCCACAAGTGCACAGGACGTTTTTTATAGGTGCTAGGGGAATCAGATTCATGACAAAGTCCATATATTTACCTGCTCTTTTTAGCAAATAAACAACAGTTAGTATAGAGTAGAACTGGTATTACATATAGGCAAGTCAGGGGATCCTTCAAGTGAAATAAATTTACCTTAGTTTCATCCAAGTCTTTATATAAGCTGTCCCTACCTCCTCCCTAGAAAATAAATAAATAAAACAAAAAGTATTTTAGCTACTTTAGGAGAAAGCCTTAGAGCAATGTTATTGCTATGTAGTGATGGAATGAGCGAGCAATTGAAATCAGTCCTGTTTCTGCCAGTAGGTGTCACTTAACTTCCTGGAACAATGTCCTTCCTCTAAATTACACATTTGGATTTGATCTCTATGGTTCCTTTCATAACTAATATTTATGATTATGTGTCTAGAAATAAGACAAAGAAAATAGGCCTAAATGTTTATTTCATTGGATAGATAAATGAAGTCCCCAGCAAATGTACTCTTCTCAATGGACTCACTCCAGACAGTCTGCAGGTTTTGCACTGGATGTTCTTTCTGCCTGGAACATTTTTTCCTCATATTATCCCCTTTGGCTAGCTTTCTTACTACTGTCAAGTCTTTGTCTATGTATCATCGTATAAATTAGGTCCACTCCTGACCATCCTATATAAAATTGTAATCTACCTTCAACTACTCATAAACAGTATCTCTGTTCCCTTTATCCTACTTTCCTTTTCTTTTTTCATGCCACTTTTCTTCTTTGAATACACTATATTTATTAGTTACTTACTTATTGTGCTTATGTTGAAGTTTCTGTATTCTCTCTGCTACAGTCCAGTCTCTCCAAGGGCAAGAGTCTTCGTTTAAATCACTGTGGTATGCACAGCATTAAATAAACATTTGTGAATTCATAAATAGCTTAGAGATAAATACTTACTGAGATTAAACTTTAAAATAATTTGAATACGGAGTATGCATCTTCAAAATAAGTCTCTGCTCTCAAATTAAAGGAGATGGGGAAAACTGTAGAAAATATGTGATGATTTGAATAAATAGAAATGGAGGAAATTATAATATGCATATTTTAAATTTTGGAAATACAATATTTTACTCTAAATAAACCTAGATTAGAAAGTAAGGGGAAAAGGGGAAAAAGGAAAAAGATTGAGTTTTTAAAAAGCTGTCTCTGTTTTTTTTTTTTTTTTTTTTTGGTGTGAGGAGAGGACAAATCTCAACTATTGAGCGCCCCCACCCACACTCCCACTCTACCATTCATTGGAGGCTTTGCCTTATCTGAAAAACCTCAGATGCTAAGAAACATAGTTTGAGACATGCCATATTAGAACAGAATTATTTACTAAAAGCTAGAGGAAAAGTTGAGTGAATATAATGATGGGATAGTTAGCTTATGTCAGATTTTGAAGAGTTTTAAGTGCATGGCTTGGTAGATTTAGACTTTATTTTAAAAGCATAGGAAGCATTACACTCTGTTGATGGAAATGTAAATCAGTGCAGCTGTTATGAAAAACAATATGGAGAAGTTTTAAAATATTAAATTTATAACAAACATTTGAAACAGGGATTCCACTAGTGGATATCTATGTAACGGAAATAAAATCAGTATTCAAAGAGATATCTGCATTCTCATATTTATTGCAGCATTATTTCAAGATATAGAAGGAACCTAAGTATATTCACTATCAGATGAATGGATAAATAAAATATAATATACATACACAGTGGAATATGACTCAGCCATTACAAAAGAATAATATCCTACCATTGAGACAACAGGGATGAAGTTGAAGAACATTATATTAAGTAAAATCAGCCAGGCACAAAAAGACAAATACTGCATAATCTCACTCATGTGTAATCTAAAAAGATTGATCTCATAACAATAGAGAGAAGAACATTATGGGTGAGTAGGTGAGAGAAAGAAGTGGGGAGATGTTGGTTAAAGGAGAAATAATTATAATTAGGCAGAAGGAATATTTAAAGGTATATTCAGGATAGGCAAAAATATAGAGACTGAAAATAGATAAGTGACTGCCTGAGTCTGGGAGATGGAGGAAAGAGGAGACATGATAAGAAGAGAGAAAAATAAGGAATGACTACCAATGATTATAGAGTTTCTTTTTTGTGTGATGAAAATATTCTAGAACCGATTGTGGTGATGGTTATACAACTCTGAGAACATACTAAGAACCACTGAATTATGCACTTTAAATTGATGAATTATGTGACATATAATCTCAGTAAAACTTTTTAAGTAAAATAATTACTGCATTTTTTGAAAAATAAGAAATAAAGGTGCAGAAAATTAAGGAAATGATTTTATCAAATCTATTAATCCAAATATTTGTACATTCTAGAATTGTAGATAGCATTTTAAAGTGTTTTTTAAATGAATGAGATATTCATAATAATTTTGATAAGATAGTTTACTCAGAGATTTTACGCCATGTATCTCTAACTTGTTAATGTGAACTATACAGAGAAAAACCACTCCTTCCCTTACCTAGACTTTCCCTAACCACATCTATTGCACGGCTTTATATCAGAGCAGAATATCAAAATATAAGCAACAGACCTTCAACTTTATTATATTTCTTATGTCTTAAAGTTATTAAATAAATTAATAAGTAATTTCCAGTCTTTGAACCTTCAAAATCACATTCAACTAGGCCGACATACCAAAGCAACCAGACCTGATTCATATTTCCTTTAGAGCACAAAGACTTGCAGTGAACATTTTATTCGCTGACCTTTCTATTAACTGTTCTTGGTCTAAACATATACAAATGAGCTGTGACATGGCTAAACTACTCATTTTAACTATCTTAGTCATCAAGATGGACCACTGAGTGATTGATTCAGTTGCAAAACCTTTGTATAGATTGAGTGCCGTGACCAATATGAACCTAAATTCCCTATCTTGGCATCCAACCAAAACAGCTCTGACAGTTCAATGCAGAGTTAGGCAAATAGTGTCACGCTCATATGTTTTCATTCAAAATATTGAACCATTATTTTTATTAATAGCCTTTTTAGTACAATATGAGGCCATTTGCATAGGTGGCCATTCAACTAATTAAATTTACAGTATGATAAAATCACCTGATCTTATGCTAAAACAAAAAATGTTAATGATTAACCACAACATGAGAATTTTTTATAATCTATGTTCAGGTAAAGTAACTGAAAAATGGAATACTGATAAGCAGAATTCCCTTGTTTGAGAGATCGATTAACTTCACTTTTCTACTCTCTCAATGGTTTATGTAAAACTCAAAACTCTGCTTCTTGTGTAGCTCAAAGGCATATTATTGACTCATACAGCATTTCAATAAAGGTGAAATTTTCATATTACAAGTTTTAAAAGATAATTTATTTTAATTTTATTATGACTATTTATTAATGTAAAATGGTAGTGTAACAAGTTTCCAGGTATACTATTAATAACAAATTATTTTTATATATGTTGTAAAATACAATGTTAGAAAAAAAAGAAACTTAAATTTTCTCAAATACCATATTTATTACTTTCAAAATAATATAGGCATAATCTCTGAAAAATGAGAAATGCATAAAATATGTAAAATGAAAGGCCTGAATAGATATATTAATATAATTTTAATATATTTTATGTTCTATATTATTTTAAATTTATTACAAGGCCACATCACTATGTTTTCACTAGCAGTTTGAAATTAAGCCAATATGATGACATAATGATTTCCACTGTGAAACATGAAGAGTTTTATAAAACTAAAGGTTTTTAGTAAGATACACATTCTTTTGAATTAACTGAATAAATACAATTTTAGTAAACTACTGTATTCAAGAAAAAGCACATGAAATCTGGAAATATATGGTTTGTTTCTCGATGTCTCAACCATTCTGCTTTTAGATAGCTTCACTTATGCAGTCAATTAATAACTATGACCAAGGTTTAATGATAAAATCAAATTACATTGATGCAAATATTGTCATGCCAATAAAATCTCATGATTACTTTAAAGTCTCTGAAACTCCACCAGTATGAATATCTTAGGAAATATTGCAGAAATTTTATGTACATAAATGTGATCCCGACCTGCCAGATAGTAAGATCTCAACATTTCCTCTTTTGGGCATTTCTTTGGAATATAGTTCCCAAAGTGAAGAGCTGAGTTTTATTCACAATTTAGTAAACAGATCATGCTTTCACTTTCTTTGCACTCTTACCATTCTTGTCAGCTCCTGCCTGAACTGCTAATTTTGTTTCTGAAGCTTGCTGCTTAGCTTGTCTGAAGTGGTGTTGCATGTTCTGCTGCAATGCTCTCCTGGGAGCTTCCATCTCATTCATCTTTAATGTGTGCAATCCTTGGAGTAGCCTTTCTCTCTCTTGTTGCTGACTAAGGTTTCACATAACTTCCCTGAGTCTCTCTCAACTTAATACCATCTGAACTGCTCCACACTCCAATTAAGAGTTCCTTCATGATGGTAATGTATTTTGCACATATAGTCAATGCTTAAGTTGTTTGCTCTGCCAGTAAGTCTATCATTTCTTCTTAGGGACACTGAACACAGGGTTGCTCAGCAAAGTGTATTCAGTCACTAGTAAAAGTTCTTAGTTTCACTGTAGAGAGAGCTTCTTCAGCAGGTAGGTGCCCATAAACAGATAGACTTTCTCTTGCACTTTTGCTAAGTCTTCTGATCCATGCCAGAGTTCTCAATATAAGTGATTTCTTTTATGAAACCTATTATCCCTCCTTGCAACCCTCTTTCCATTGAGGACTTCAGAGTCCATTAGACTCATTGGTCTTATTTATCCATATTTAAGAAGTAGAGAAAAGTAGGGTAAGATTTATTCCTTTTGCCCATGAAAATCAGAATATGTGACAAGATTTGTATTATTGGTATATTTAAGCTTCAGCTTCAAACCAACCTGTAACCATGATACATTGATTTAAACTATTCCAACTTATCATTTACCGGATGGACACCTTAATCAGGCAGCCTTGATTAGTGCTATAATAAAGTTGCAAGTGATACACTAAGTGAAATTATTTCCAGCTGTGTGTTAGAGGCAACAGGAGGAGAGGGGGATGGTGAAGACTTTTGAAATAATTTCAAGGGCAACAAACATATATTATTTACTTATTGGTAATACGGTTAAGTAAGATGAAGATAAATGAATTATCTCCCACCCCTCAAGAAAACTCTAAGTTGTAGATTAAAAGGAAAAAGCAATAATACCGCAAAATTATGACAATGATGTATTGCCTAGCCATGTTTTTATGCATTTATAACTTGTGTTAGTAGAAAATTAAGATGTACTACATCTCGAATAAGAATAATAATAAAAAACACAACAATTGTTACTGGAAAGTTAAGTATTAAAATGTAACCTCCTTTCTCTTCCTGTCTTTCTCTGTTTCCCTCTGCTTATTACCCTCTCCCCCTTCCTCTCTCTCTTTCTTTAATCCTATTTTTTGTGCCTCTCGGCTATTGGAAGAAATCTAAGAAGTATAAATTTACTTTAGACAATGAAAAATTTAAGTTTATAAAAAAGTTGAGACTGAGGTTAGAGTGAGGTGGCAAATGATAAAGATAATGGGTTTCTGAAAGAACTTTAGAGAAAATAAGTGATTTGGAAAACAACGTCAGAAAAAGTCAGAATTTCAGAACAATTAGAAGAGAGACTTTCTGGCAAGATTTACTTTTCATTACTCTGTAAATTTGTCAGAACCCACAGAAGATATTCAGATAATTCTTATAATGTTTGTCAATTATTTCAGGTATAATTTACACACAATGCAATTTATGCAGAGTTTAAAAGCACAGTTTACTAAGTTTTAACAAACATGTATATATGCCCACGTGACTAAAGCCAAAGTCAAGATAGAGGATATTTCCATCAATCACTCAAAAAGATTGTGAAGCTAATTTACAATAAATCCCATAACACTAACAGGGCTGTAGAACCATATCCCCAATACCACACACCAACCATAGCAAAACAGTGATTTACTTTCTATTATTGTTAAGTTAGTTTTTGCCTTTCACAAAATTTTATTTGGATTAAATTACACATCTTTTGCCTTGCTTCTTTACCCATCTTAGATTTTGACATTCATGTAAGTTGTCATGTATATCAACAACCCATTACTTTTTTTCTTTATTATTTTTATTTTTTTCACCAAGTAAAAGAAAGCTGGAAATAGTTCATTAATTTTTAATTGTGAAATAATATCTCCACTATGATTAAACCACAATTTGTCTATTAATTTCTCTTCCAAATATTGATTTGTCCCCCTAGTTTCTGTCCATTTTGAATCTTTTATGATCTTTCATGTTTAAGTTTTCATGTAGTCATACGTTTTCATTTCTCTTGGGCAAATACTTTTAAGTACAGTTGCTGGGCCACGTGGTATATTTATGTGCAACATTATGAAAACTGTCAAACCATTTTCCAAAACATTTGTACCATAAGAATTCCAGTTTCAGTATATCTTTACCAACACTTAATATGGTCATATTTTTTTCAGTTTTAGCTATTCCAGAGAATGTGTAATGATGTTTCACTGTGGTTCTAATGGGCATTTATATGAATAGCAATAATTTGTCTCAGCATCTTTAGCATCATGTAGCTTGGGACCATTTGTATAACTTCTGTTTTGTATGTCTGTTCAAATGTTTGTTTTAAAATGCAATCATTTGCCTTCTTATGATTAGTTATGCTTTCAGTAAATAGAACTTTTAAAAATGTTTGTATGTTAAATATTGTATTCAGTGACTTGTTTTTTATGCTTTTAATCATGTTTTTCAAAAGAACAAATGTTTTATTATATTTCTGATGAATTTAAGTTTATCACATTTTTTAAATGTCTGATGTTATATATGTCAAATGTAAGAAATTTTTATCTATCCAAAGGTCAAAAAGATTTTAATTTTTCCTTTCTTCTAGTCCTTTTATAAAATGACATAAGGTTCTGTGATTAATTTGGGTTAATTTTTGTTTAATGTTTCAAGTAAAATTGAGGTTCACTTATTATAATATTGAATCAGTTTAGCACCATTATTTTGTTATATTTTAGATTCAGTCTGGTTTTGTTCTCAGGGTAATGCTGACTTTATTAAATAGATATAGAACTTTATTTTATTAGCTTGTGTACATTTGGTATCATGATTTCCTTAAAAATTTGATAGACATCACCAATGAAGAAATATGTGCCTATAATTTTTTTTTGTGAGATGATGTTAAATAAAATTAAATCTCATTAATAGACATAGGATTAGTCAAATTTTGTATTAATTATTGAATCAATTTTGGTAATGTATAACTTTCAAGGAATTTACCTATATTTGTCAAAACTGTTAAATTTATTGGAAAAAATGTGTTTAATTATTTCTTTATTTTAATTATCTGTTAATGTTAACTCCTCTGTCATTTCTGATATTTTAATTTGCATCATATATTTTTTTATTCATATATCAAAATATGTTAGTTTTAGTGATCTTTTCAAAGAACCTCTTTTTGTTTCAACTATTTTTCTATTGTCTATATTCTGTTTCACTGAATTTTTTTCCTACTAATTTTGAGTTGAATTATTTTTCTTTCACTTTATCTTAAGGTTGAATATTAGATAATTCATCTTAGACTTCGTTATTTTTTAAATATACAATTAAACATATATATTTTCTATAAATACTGCTTTAGGTGCAGACCCCAAATTTTGGAATGTTATATTTTATTTCTATTCAAATGAAAATATTTTTTAAATTTTATTTTACTTCATTTGTCATTGAGAAGTGTATTTTTTTATTTCCATGTGCTTTAGAATATTTCAGGTATGTTTTCTATTAATTTACTTGTAATATATTTATACTGAGGTCAGACGTCATACTCAGTATAATTTCTATTATTTGACATTTATTGAGAATTGTTAAATTGCCAAGCGTATGGTTTACTACCTATATTTTTTATTTTATTTATTATTAGTTGCTTTAGGGTTTACAATGTGTCACTAAGCTTCTTAACATCATAGCCTACCTCCAACTAATGTTTTACCACATCATTTACGTCATGAGAACCTTATCACAGGATACCTCCTTGTATGTTCATGTCTTTGTACTAGTGTTGACATAATTTTTTTAAAAACTAGGTTATAAATCCCACTATGTTATATTTGCCTTTAACAGGTAAATATGTATTAAAGAGATTAAAAATGAGCAAACATCTTTTATAATTACTTAAATATTTTCTACATTCATTTCTTAAATGGATGATTTCATTTGATAACTGTTCTTGTTTGGGCTAAATTACTTCCTTTAACATTTCTTATAGTGCAGGTCTGGTGGAAATAATTCCTGTCAAATTTTGTTTAATATTGTCATTTTTTGCTTATTTTGAAAGCTATTTTAAGGGACTATAGAAACCTAAGGTGCCCTTTTTCCCTTTATCTTGGTGAGCCTTATTAACAAAAAACTTTTAATTTTGAAATAATTACAAATTCAAAGGAATTAGCAAAGAAATGAGCATCAAGGCTCCATGCTTCTTCACCCAGCCTCCTCCAGTGTTAACATTTTGCAAATCTATTGTACAATATCAAAAACAGGAAAAGGACATTGCCATAATCCACAGAGTGTTTTCAAATTTCACTAGTTATATATGTATTCACTTGTGTGTCTTTCAGTATATATGTGTGTTTGTATGTAGTTCTATAAAATTGCATTATACGTGTAGCTTCATGTAACTACTACCACATTCAAGAAAAGAAATTAACCATCTTCAAAAAACTGTCTTATCCTTTTATAGTCATTCCTATCCACTCCACCCTTAACCCAGGACAACCGTGGATTTTTTTCTACTTCTCCATAGTGAAGAGGTTTAATTAATAATATATAAATGCAGTCAAACAGTATGTATTAATTTGGAATTCACTTTCTTCATTTACTCTAATTCCCTTAAGTTTCACCTATTTTTTTGGTTGGTTTCTTTTTACTGATAAGTAGTATTTTATATGTTTTTACAACAGTTTGTGGAACCACAGAACTCTAGACAAACGACTTTTTCTTTAATCCCTAGGTATGTTAAATATGGCATTCTGTTATTTTCTGGATACGATAGCATTGTTTCTGATGAAAGTATTCCTTATATTTTATTTTCTCTGCATAATATATATTTAAAATTTTTCTGTTATAAAAAGTATTATCTTTACCACTGATTTCCTGAAAATATATTATAGTGTATGTATATGTCCACAGCGTGAAACTCCATGAGGTCAGGCAAAGAAAAAAATGCCTGAAAAGAATAATTACTGGAAAATCATAAAAGAAACAATCCCTAGAACTCTTAGAGGATTGTGAAGCTTTCAAGTCTGTACCTGCCAGAGTGGAAAAACTTAATAAACATTTAGGCCGTTTACTACATACCAGAAAAGTTCACTCTTTATTAGTAGAGTAACAATATCACTAGAATATAAATTTCACTAAAGAATTGCACTAGAAAAAGTATGTTTATCCACCTTGGGATTCACAGATTAAATTGTAACTACAGATTTATAGTTTTCATCTAATTTGAAAACTTTTTGCCATTACTTCTGTTAATATGTTAGTCCCTCTTCCATCTTTCCAATTATATGTATATTAGAACACTTAATATTTTCCCAAAGGTCGCTAATACGGTTAATTATATTTTCAGTCTTTTCTTCTTTGTGATTACCTGGGATAATTTTATTGACGTATCTTCAAGTTCACTGATATTTACTTTTACTTTGCACACGCTGCTGATAATTCTTGTCAGTAAAATATTTATTTCAGATATTTGGGATTTTTTAAATATTTTGCATTTTTTCTTATTTATTTTTGAATCATTTTACATAGTTATAATTATCATGGGTCTGAACCAATGTTTCTGTTGGCTATTTTTGTCCTTTTTATGAATAATGTTTTCCTACCTTTTTGCCTGATTTGGAAATATTATTGTTTAGAGCAGGAGTCACCAATCCCCAGGCCATAGACTGTTATTGGTCCTTGGCCTGTTAAGAACCAGGCCAGATAAGAGGTGAGCCGAGAGCATTTCTGCCTGAGCTTTGCTTCCTGTCATATCAGTGACAGCATTAGATTCTCACAGGAGCTCAAACCCTATTGTGAATGGCACAAGGAATGTAGTTTGCATGCTCCTTATGAAACTCTAATGCCTGATGATCTAAGGTGGAACAATTTTATCCAGAAACTTTTCTCACTCACACCCTCATCCCTGGTACCAAGAAGTTTGGGGGCCACTGGGTTAAGGAATAGTATTGATTTTATATTTTCAAAAGCTGGATTAAAATAATTTGTAAAATACATCTAACTTTGCTCTGGCAGGCAGGCAGGTTATTTACATATCACCTTGAACCTTTTGAAGCTTCTTTCTATGTTACGTGTTAGTGCTGTTCTAGAGTAAAATCCATAGTCCAGAACTAGCTCTAAGGGAAGAAGTTTGCTACTAAGGGATGAAGTTTTCTGGTGTATAATGAATGGCTTAAATGTTTATGACATTGTTCCCTCTGGCTGGTTATGAACTTGAATAGTTCACAAGCCTCTAGGAGTTCTAGATGCTTATTTGGTCCATGGCTTTTCAATAATTATTATTTTGGGGGCATATGTTCGTTGACTGACTTTATAAGGTTTCACCCTATGTATATACAGAATGACATTCAGCCAGAGATGCAAGAGGATGCTTTACTGATTTCTGAAGCTCTGTGTGTACACATCTCTCTTTTCCAACTCTTTACTCTAAAAATTATTGTTGAGCCTGCCTCCAAGCAATCTGTTCTTTGTCTTTTCAACTCAACAAGACTGCTAGGCTCTGTCTGGTCTCACCTCCCTGCTTTGCAGTCTGGAAACAGTTTCTAGGCACACAGCAGGGCTCTCCTAGGTCTCACCTCATTTGTTTTCCTTCTATCAGAGATAGATTACAAATTTTTTCCAAAAGAAAAGTTTTGCACATCCAAACCATAGGGCTGACCTAAGTGGACGGGACTTGCAGCAGGAAGAGCTATAAGCAGCAATTTCAATAATCCAGATTAAGATGACTGGGTTTTGTAGCATTGCAGTAATAGGGAAGGTGCTTTAAGTTATAATTATATTTTCAAATCTGATATTCAAAGGCAGGTTTATCTTATTCCAAAATATATGTTGCTTTTGGTTTTCTCCTGTACTTTAGAGTCTCCGTATAGTTATCTAACATAGTACTCTCAGTTACAAATAGTATACAACAAGTTACATATAATTTGTTGAGGTAATTAGTTGCTACTTAATGGTAAATTTCAAATTCTCTGACTTCAACTGTTTCACATAAAAACAATCAACCTTGACACAGACACACGTGTGCGTGCATATGTGTGTGTAATTTTCGATATTTAAGTTGGGACTGCATTAGAATCAAAAGTCATGGGGCTTTAAATTTTTAATGCAAATAATTATGAGTAAAATTTAAAAGAAAATTAGATGGAAGCAAATTAGATGGGTGATAGATTATGCTGTTATCAGTGTGGAAGTCGATAAGAGTCTCAAAGCGCATCTGAGAGTACATAGAAAGTAAAATAGTAAGTAATAAGTAAGTGTTGAGAAACTAGAGGTAAAGGGTGATGAAAAAAACATTGACCTTAATGCCATAACATCTACAAAGGAAGTGAAGTAGCACAAATTGAAAGAAAGAGTTTTTGGCTATTTCTGTAATTCGATTATTCCTTCTAATTAAACTAACCTTGAAAACATAGATTCTACATAATTATAGAAAACATTCTGGTTTTAATTGAAATCTTCTAATAACAGAAAGTTAAAAAAAGAATCATAATATCTGTAATACTGTGCAATTCTTTCTATCAAACAGATTATGGAATAGATGTAGCTGCTGAAAAGGAAGAAGAGTCCACCATGTTCATGTTTCGTTTATCCTCAGCAACCCATCTCCATCGTTTTCAACAGAATCATGAAGAACTTAACCAGAATAATGAATAGGTAAAAGGTGCTTTCTCTTTTTCAATAGTCAAAGAAATATTTCTGATGAAGTTTTAAGAATGATTCACTTGGTGTATAGAAGACTTCATTTATTTTGTTTGTTGAGACATTGGAATTATATGTGTAGAGTGTTGATCCATGTAACAACAATGTGTAGGGACAAATATGTAACTGATTCGTTAGTCTGAAGCTGTTTTCTTTCTCTCTTCAATTTCTGATAAACAAAAATTTGGTCTAATCATCTTCTGGCCTTTTTTTGGATTATTTTTATCTGTACATCATAATTCTTTACCAAAATTTTGCCCATTGTTTTATGGAGTAGCCCTTCCTGCTCTCTCATAGAAGATGGGATGATAGATAGGTCCTGCTGTTAGCAGAGTCAGAACCAAAATATGTAATCTATTTTCTTGGAGTCACACCTTACAAATGTGGTACATGATTCTAAGATTAGCTAATGTAAAATAACATATAAGATATTCTTACTAGATAATATGAAGCGGTAGGGTAACTGAGTGTAGGACATTTATTGTATAAAGAAAATTTGCATTGCAAAATTCATTTTTCTTATTCATTAGTTTGCATCTACTACTGTGATTACAGCTAAATTGTTGGTTATATGATGGTGTGATTCATTATATTAATTACTCCATTTTTCTCCCAATGAGTCTGTGTAAATAATTAAAGAGAATTCTTATGTCAAATCACATTAGTTAAGTAATATATCAAACACTTCTTATAGAAAATTCACAAACTCATGTATTTACTGTTTATATATACATTTCAAAACATTTGATAGCATGCATTGTTGTAAATAATATTTATATCTATCATAGCTTACTTTGTGGCAAGTATTTTAAAGGGTAATTTACGTGTATCTTATATGGCCATATATTTAATTCCCTTAATTGTCTAAACATCCCCATAATTAATATATTTATATAATTTAAGAGTATATATAAATATACCATATATTATAAATAATATAATGTATATGTACATATGATATTGCCATTGCTAAATGGTAAGTGGTAAAGCTGAGAAGGCAGCTTAGATTTTCCTGAAGGAAGCAGGCATGGTGTTCCTTAAGTGAGTCTACTATATAAATCTACATTTGCAAAATACATTAATGCTTTACCTAAAACTTACATTCCACATTTTTAATACTAAGCCAGCATGCTACTTATTTGTAACAAATTTATCAAAACAAGTCATAATATTATCTTGTGTAACTTTTCAAATCTTTTATTTTATATGATTATATAATAGATCCTTCAGGAAACCTATTGTCATTGATGATACTGTGTTAATGATTTGAGCCTGGACTCAAGCATACCTAAATTTAAAGTAGAATTCCTAATCTTATCAATTGTCCAAATTTGGGCAAATGTCATAGCCACTTCTGTCTGTGAAATAAGGGTAATAATAATGCATGACCTTGCCAAAATTAAATGTGGTAGCAAATCTCAAATAACTGTGAAGTAGTCATTTTTCTTTATTTCTATAGATAGCTATATGCTTGAAAACATAAATTGTAATACATGCATGTAAACATAGTGCTAAATTTAACCAATGATAATTCTTAATATTTAATGACACCGTTCTATGATTTATGGGGCATTAACTTAATCAAAATATTTTAAAAATACCTTTTAACATGTACATGAATGGAGGTATTATGCTATAAGCAAATATGAAAACTCAGGATTCTACCAACCACTCTAAAAATAAAAATGATTGATGAATCTCATAATTTCAACTTAAAAAATTCAGCTGCAAAATATAAGCTTTTCAATTGCCATGGCAGCATATTATATCACTCTAATTTATGTAGTTTATGCTCAGTTCCTAGTGACAGACAATTTAGCAAGACTCCGTATTGGCATTTGGTAAATTCAATAAGGGATTCAAAATACATTTTAAACTTTAATTTCTTGTGACTATTCTGTTACTCAGAAGTCACAGAAACCTTTAAAAATTTTCTGCTTTAATTTATAAATTCCCACTAATATATTGGTCAATTAAAAATTATATTAGTATATAACGAACATTTAAATACAATCTCACTACATTTCTTGGAAGTACTGATGACCAAATTTCTTTTAAAACTCGAATTTAATTTTAGTTTTTACATAGTCCAAACAAAAAAAAAAGTGTCTTAATCACATTATGCCTTATCATTCAGTGTTTCTTATAATAAAAACTACATATACTTACATAGAACATTTAGAAAAAAATTTTATGTCAAAAATATGCAATGACAATTCTAACACAAAGGTAACTACTACTAACACTTCAATGTGTATCTGTATCTGCAGATCAACTGCAACCAAAAATGAGATATAGTTTATTGTTTCTTTCTTAATACTCCAAAAAAAATACTCCTTGGAGAAATGATTGAGTCTGGGATGAAGGCAGAAAATATACAATATGAGCCTGAGAACCTTTTCATGTCAGATAACACAATTTAAAAAAAAATTGCAATCAGGTAGTACGCCAAAGGACATAAGAAACAATCGGAAAGTGTCTCATGGCCAAAACTGAAATCATTTGAGTAGCAACACGAATAAAATTGCATTGGTGGTCGGGCACGGTGGCTCATGCCTGTAATCCCAGCATTTTGGGAAGCCGAGGCAGGCGGATCACGAGATCAGGAGATGGAGACAATCCTGGCTACCACGGTGAAACCCTGTCTCTACTAAAAATTCAAAAAACTTAGCCAAGTTTGGTGGCACATACCTGTAGTCCCAGCTACTCGGGAGGCTGAGGCAGGAGAATCGCTTGATCCTGGGAGGCAGAGATTTCAGTGAGCCGGATAGTGCCACTGCACGCCACCCTGGACAGTAGAGTGAGACTCCATCAAAAAAAATGCATGGGATTATAATCCTAAGTATAAAATAAGTACTCATAAATCCACACTGATACAAATAAATGCTTACATAAGAAATAAATGGCAAAGAGGAGACAAATCCCCAAGGCAGAATATTAAATAATTTATGAAAATTAAGACAGAGGATAACTCAGAATCCTTGCATGTAGACTAAGCTTAAAAGCTTCTTTTCACAAAGACTACAATATGGAAAGTAGGGAGAAGATTTCTTGCACAATAGAGAATCTTGACAAACACTACGAGCCAAGTGTTCACATTCATCATTAGTGGTGATGTCATATCAGCTGTGATGGTTAATATTGTTAACTTGATTAGTTTGACGCTTACAAAGTATTGTTCCTGCGTGTGTCTGTGAGGGTGATGCCAAAGAAAATTAACACTTGAGTCAGTGCACTGGGAGAGGCAGATACACCCCCAATCTGCATGGCCACCATCTAATTAGCTGCCAGCACAGCTAGATAAGGCAGGCAGAAGAACCTAGAGGGACTTGATTTGCTGAGTTTTTCAGTCTTCTCCTTTCTCCTGTGCTAGATGCTTCCTGCTTTCAAACCTCAGACTCCAAGTTCTTCAGGTTTTGGACTCTTGGACTTACACCAGTCATTTGCCGGGTGCTCTTGGGCCTTTGGCCACAGACTGAAGGCTGCACGGTCGGCTTCCCAACATTTGAAGTTCTGGGACTCTTAACTGGCTTTCTTGCTCCTCAACTTGCAGACAGCCTATTGTGGGACCTCACTGTGTGATCCTGTGAGTCAGTAATCCTTAATAAACTCCTCTTCATATTTACATCTATGCTATTCTGTCCCTTTAGAGAACCCTGACTAATATATGATGGTAGGTATCTTTGATACCAGCTTATCAAAAGGGCACTTTTTCTCTGTCTTCTCCCTCCACAAAATCATAACCTGGGACTCATCATGAGAAAAACATCAGACAAATCCCAATAGAAGGACATTCTACAATATATTTGACCACTACAACTCAAAACTGTGATGGTCATCAAAAACAAGAACAGTTTGAGAAACTGTCACAGCCAAGAGGCACCAAAGAAAAAAATGATAAAAAAAAATATAAAATGGTATTATCTCCAGAATCCTAGAAGAAATAGGAAAAGACATTGGGTAAAATCTAAGAAAACTGAATAAAATATGGAATATAAATCTTACATTTATATGGTACATTTGTTACCCATGATCAAGTATTAATACATTATTAATTATTAATTATAATTTACAATTTTACAATTCTTCTAGAAATAAAAACTCTTCTGAAAAGTACAGTTTATTTAATAAAACAAAAATATTCGGCACAATTATTTCTACAGCAGTAAAGTGTTCATCAAATCTATTTCCTATAATTTATTCAAACATGGCTTATACTAAACATGTGTGTTTATTTTAGCTTTTGTCATTAATTCATCCATTTGAAAAATATGTACTAAGTATTTGAGTCAAGCTGTAATAAAGTTTGAGACCTTACAAATAAACAGGTAGAAATAAGCCCCTATACAAGCCCTACAATAGTATGCTTGCACTTAGAGAGGGACACAGGCAAAAAAAATAATTAAGAAAGGCAAGCAAGTAAAAATGAAAGTAGGTATATATTTGGTGGGAGGAGAATGAGGAGCTATTATAAATAACAGCCCCACTGTCTCCAGCCTTACACTCTGATTGCTCTATAGACAAGGAGTGTTTAGGACTGAAAGAAGAAACACGTCTTAGGATTTTATTGCACTGACCCAGGAAGGAAATGATGGTAACTTTGGGCTTAGACTAGGGTGGTGGCAGAAGATATAATAAGGAAGGACTGGTATCTAAATGTGTTACAAGGAGAAGCCAAAATAATCCTTTCATTGTTTAGATGCGTGGGGAAAACAGACATCAAGGACTACTCTCTTTTTTTCTTTGCATAAAGATATGGATATTGATACATAATTTTAAGTATTTTAATACATTTGATTAATTGTCCATACATTTAGAAACATAAACTCCCATCAATAAGAGTGTTTTACCTGTCTCCCAGAACGAATAGCTAATAATATTTATTTTTTATATAAAAGAAATCCAGAAGTAGGTAGTCTAGTGCTTTTGTGGACCCTCCATAATTATCAGAAACTCAGGTTATTTCTACTTTACTGCTTTTTTTATGTGTTTTTAATTTTACTGCAATCCTTAAGGACAAAAAGGTTGTTCTTGTGTCACATTTTACAGGAAGGAACAAGGAAGGAAGGACAAAGAGGAAGCACTTTCTAGGGACCTTTGCCACTTATCAACCTTACCTGAAGTCTCATATCACAATTGCCTTCATACATTATTTGACAAAACTCTATCACATGACCAAACCTAGTTACAAAGGGTCATTAGAAATAGGTATCTTAACCAATTGCATTGTCATCCATACAAATTAGGAAAGAAAATTTACTAAAGAAGAAAATGTAACCTGAGTAAACATTCAGTAATCTCAGTTCTATTTGGTGACAATGAAAATGTTATATTTATTTAAAATATTTTCAATGTCATACATCTACTGTTTTATTTCACGTCTTTCATATACAAATTTAATATTTTGTCATACATTTAATAGCCATTAGTGTTTATTTACTTCTGGCATTAAAAATGTAGGAAAAGTTATTAATTTATGAGAAGATCTTGAGAGATAAATAAAGAGCAGTAAAAAACAAAACAACTTCCGTTCAACTAATGATGATTGGATGGTAGAAGGAAATTTACTTTGTGGCTTGAAAAGAACCAGTTGCAGGTATATAACTGCTCATTTCATGACTTATTTTTTGAAGAACAAAAATATTACTTGATTCAATGTAATGTACAAGAAACTACAAATTCCCTGTTAAATATTATTCCTGGGATATAAACTACTATATCTCTAGAAGGACATTAATTAAAGTAATTATATTAGTGAAAGATAATTAACATGTTTCTATGAATTAACTTATTATTTAAATAGCTGTTATGAAAAATAATGGGTCTCAGGGTTAAAACTAAGGTAAATCACCATAGAGAAAAGGAGAAGAAAATGTGGGAACTGTTCCATAGTAATTCGTATTACGTTTTTTTCTTATATCCTCCTGTTTCTCATAAGAGATTTACATACTTAAACAGAGTAGGGTTCTGAGGATACAGAGATATTGAAGATTAATTTTCAAGCTTTATCAAAAACATCCTTACATAGAATACATCATAAAATCCTATCTTTTAACTTCTAATACTTCAACTTAAAACTATATAAAGCATAAATATATTTTTAAAGCATTACAAAAATAGTAAAATTAAATATTTTTTTCTGGAATAAAAATGTCAGGTTTTTTTGTAAGCACTAGAAAACATATAAAGTGATCCTAAATATGCCTTGTCAGTCTCTATGATCATATAATTTTGTTTAAGTGCCAGGAGACATGAAAATTCCAAGCCATAAAAAAGTTTTGACAGGTTTGGCCTTATTAATAAAACTAATGTCCTTGAAATCTACTTTCCTCTTTCTTCGCAGTTATAAGTACAATTATTTATTAAGACAATAAAGCTTATTTCTTTCACCTCTTGGTGATATTAGGTAAGGAGAAAAAGGAGAGTCAAACATTTATGAGAATTTTTCATTAATATATAAATAAATAAATCTTTTAAGGCTGTTTTTTAAATCTGTCTCCATAAAGATAGGGTAAAAGATAGGGTAAAATGTCAGGTGCCTAAACAGGTGCAGACGAAGATACGACAGCCAAAAAATAATGAGAATAAAACAGTGTTATAAGCTCATACCTAGTTGAGAAATTATGCAATTTGGTCCAGAATTTTCTTGGCTGCCAAACTAAGGCAACAAGCCAACAGAAAGTCAGTTAAATAAAAGAACCTACCTAAAAGGAAGTTATTTTTGGAAACAAAAATTGGAAATAAGCACAGAAAAAATAAAGCCTAATCCAATTTTTTTTTTTTTAGATGGAGTTTCGCTCTGTTGCCCAGGCTGGATTGCAATGGTGCTATCTGGGCTTACTGCAGCCTCCACCACCAGGGTTCAAGCAATTCTCCTGCCTCAGCTTCCCGAGTAGCTTGGATTACAGGTACCTGCCAGCATGCCTGGCTCATTTTTGTATTTTTAGTAGAGATGGGATTTCAGCATGTTGGCCAGGCTGGTCTTAAACTGCTAACCTCAGGTGATTCACCCACCTTGGCCTCCAAAAGTGCTGGGATTACAGGTGAGAGCCATCGCGCCCGGCCTCCATATTTCAGTATGTAGGATATTTTGGGGAGTTTGGGGGAAGACAGTAATGTTAAAGTTAGTGAATGATAATCTCATTTAATTGTATTCAATATTGAGGTCAAAAGTTAGAGATACATGTTTGTAGAAGTTAAATACGTACCTTGTGTTTGACTTTAGCTTTTGTGTGCCAGAAAGTCAAATACTTAATGCTTTTCTGCTCCATTGTCTCATAGACTCAGAAATATCCACAACCCCTACTTAATGTGTTTTAGATCTTTCAGAGGATCATTTTCAATCAAAGGGAAAATTCAAAATATCACAACAGCAGCAATACCATAAATCTTAAATAATAATTTATGTTTTCTCTAATTTGTAGAAATCTATTTTTTTGTAATTTGTGTATCAAAATTACTCATTATTTAATTTATTTTTATTTATCAATACAGGATTTAAAATCATATGTAGAAAGATTCTAAGAGCAGTATTCTCTTTGGATAAAAGGGAACTTCAAATAATAAATTTTCAAATTATGTCTATACAGTGCCTCACATTTTCATTCTGTTCATAGCCCAGGGAGCAACCAAAAAGAGATGATTTTTTTTTTTTTTTGGAGGCACTGTATTCGATGACCAGACTGACTTACTAAAGTGTCTGGGCCAAAAGGAGGTGAGGTAAGTAGAATAAAATCTTTTTGAGTCAATTATAGAAGGATATTCCAGTGTGCAGCAATAGAAAATGCCTGTAGATGATTGGGAAGATTGGCTGAATATTTTAACTATCAGCCTACTGTTGAATTCTTCTGTGATAAAAGAATACCATTGTTGGACTTGAATTGTTAATAACAAAATTGATAGCAAACTGTTAACAAAGTAGGAAAAGAAAATTGATGCAGATTAATTTCAAGGGCCTCACTTTGAAACTGGGGTGAGTTGGTTGAATTGGAAAAGTAGTATATGACCTGAAAAAGCATCAACTGTGGTATGACTTGATACAAGCTCTGAGCCATGGTCAAAGTCTGATGTGGTCCGTCTTCAAATATGAAGCAGACATGGGCACCACCCAATGTCATGAGTCCTCTTCCACTGGGAAACAACCTAATAAACTTTTGATGGGAGACACAAGTCTGGCATACAGTAGTAGCTTAGTTTATGATGGTGAATATGATTTAGAGATCTGCTTGATGATGAATCTAGTCCATAATGGTAGCAATTTGAGTACAGGCTTGATTAACACCTTGACTCTAGTAAGTCTCATTAGCAAATGGTCTTTTACCATGGACATTTACATGAGTGACCTTAATATTTTCATAAGCAGTCACAATTTTTCCCATTTCATGGTCTCAAAAGAGATGTATTTAATTTGCCAGGATTTTATTTTTCCAAGTTGCACACCAAACAGGGAAGCAATTGAAAATAGCCTAATAATCAATAGAAAAATATAACAAGGTTCATCTATGTAATTACTGTCCAGATCTGTGAGAATGGCCTGGAGTTGTTCCCAGTGAGTGGAGCAACACATCTGTCTGTGGTTTGTATGGCATAAAAACAGCAGCTCTAGCAGTCCAGTAGATATCATTGGCCCTCAGCTTAATCAAACCATCGGTGAAGTCTCAGGCATTTAGGGAAAACTCTATGAATTTAGGGGCTCAGTGAGTCCACAGCTTTTCATTAAGCAAAGAAGTAAGTGATAGTTTCTCCTAAATTAAGTGTTGTTACTGTTTTTATATAACGCGAAGATGCTACTGGAGCCAAGTGAGCTATATTCTTGAATACACCATGTGTGTTTTACAAAGTGAGGCTGCTTGGACCGTTTTCACGTCATTAAGCCTGAGTATACTTACCCAATAAACAGAATATTGTTTTAACTGGTGTAACTAGTAACTGAGAAAGGGAATCTTATTAAATCTGATATCACTAATAACTGTGTCTGGGAGGTAATGAGGCTTTGCATTTTCTTTCATTTAGAGTGGCTGAGAGCACAGCCGGCACAGCTCAACCAAATCCCCAGGTGCCCTGGCAGAGGCACCCCTTGATAGACATGCCAATGACAAAAATCATTAGCTATGGAGACCTGTAGCTCAAAGGGGTCATTAGAAATGTGGGTCCACAAAAGTACTAGCATTTCTCTATATTTGTTGTCCTCTTATTTGGAGTCTATCCTCTGGCAATTATGAGTTTTCAGAGTACAGACATGATAAATATCAATACCTATAAGAATGTAGCAATGGAAGTCACAGAAATAGTACATTAAATTGATCCACTGCATCTCACCCATAAGACTACTTTAGCTTCCCTTCTCCACTGTGATCACTACTGAAATCCTATTTGTCAAATTTAGGCATCTCTTTCTCCCACAGGATCAGGTAGGATGGTTAACGGGATGCTTATAATTTGTTAATGTCATAAAAATTTGTGTCCATTTCTTGTGTCTGAGGTTTTCCAAAAAAAATACTCAGCTGTTACTTATGGGCTTTGGTCCCTTAGGTGATACAAATAACTTATTCCTAGATATAATTACTTATCTTCATAAAGTATCTCTGTTTAGGGTACCAGGTGTATGGAAGAATCAATGAAAAAGAGGAATAGAACAGCCCTATTCCATTCATCATGAATGTTTTGTTATTTTGGGTTTTTTGTTTATTTGTTTTTATTGTGTTAAAGTACATGTAACGTAAAATTCCATATTGAGCAATCAAGGCTTCGTATTTGCTTTTGGGTTTAGTGTGGCTGCCAGCACAGCTCAAGCAACTATACTTTTAATGGTTTTGGTCTTCATAAAACTCTACATCTTTATTGATAACAAAGTTTATTTCAGCTTTTGGGTTCCATGACCCAGCAACTACAACCATACTGCTTTCAGCAGGGGCCATAGATATTGATGCCACTGTGTCATAACATCTACTCTTCCTTCTGTCCACAAAAGTAAAAACAACTGAAGTACCATTCACGCGGCTTCCTTCTGAGGGATTAAGTTAACTTCCCTTCCTGGGTCCAGAAGGGGCATGATTTCAAGGGCAAGAACTTCCTAGCGCCATGCCCCGTCCAGGAACCTAGAGTTCTTTGTCTAACTTTCCTGCACATGGCTAGGTAAAATTCCGGGTACCCTTCCTTTGTTCAGAAAGCCGACCAAAAGCCCTGGAAGGAGGGGTTCTGTTGTGGGCCCAAGCAACCAATCTGGGATCAGAGTCAAAGATCAATCACTCCAGAGGAAGTTTGAAAGAACTTCTCTCATTGGACAAGAACATGAATGGGGCAGAAATAACTTCAAAGTTAAAACTTCACTGCCCATTACCTGTGCGGACTCCTTCTCTAGATCCCCTCACACAACAGCATGGGAGCTCTCTCCACTTCTCAATCTCTCTCTCTCTCTCTCTCTCTCTCTCTCTCTGCCTAATAAATTGCACTCTAGAAAACTTTTTGGGTCCATGATATTTATACAAATGGTAAGCCCACCGCACCTCCAAGGCCTCTTTCCCCATTCCTGGAAGGGAAGGCCAAGAACCTGGGACACCTGGTTACACTTCTATCCTACTTTATTCTGTTCATTCTCTAAAATTCATTAACTGGTGAGAGAGTGGGGATTCCTTACTACCACCACATTGCCACATAGGCAAGAGTGTTTTCTACAAGACCCCAGCAATTCTTCTTGTATCTCCTAAAGTGGCACTCATGCTTTTTATCCAACAATCCGTATTTCTGACAACATGTCATCCCCATTGACCAAATATCCAAGAACCGTGAAGGGTTTGAGATTTTACTCTACTTGCAAGCTAACACGGTTAGCCTGTCACAGTTGCATGTGTGATATGAGACTCTTGTATCAGAAACCGTAATATTTTACTATTCACAGAAACAGTATTAGCTAAAGCATCATTGTTTTTACTCCTGTTTTGTATGTCCAGTTCCCACACAGTGATGCAAAGAGAGTTGAGTGATGTCTGTACATGTAGTGAGTTTCACTGCAGAAGAGGAACTCTGAGTTTAGGAAATCTGAGTTTTGGGATTAATAGGAAATAAGTATCCCTGATCTTTGTTCTGGAGGAAAGGGACATATATCTTTGTTATACTAAACAGTAAGCAAATTTGTCTTTTGTGTGGAGTAAGAAAATTTATATATTTTCGAGACAGTCCTCTATATAAACATCCTTGGAAAGAGTCTAAAACAAAGTCACCCAGAACTTCTGCTTGTAAGAAGTATTGAAACATAGAAATCCATGGAAATTTTTTCTCCAAATAGAAATAAGGGTTTATTAAGATAATCAAAACCTTACAGAATGCATTGCCAAAATAGATACTTTTAGACCAAATTAAATTAAACATAGCTACTTTGACCATTTGACACCTGACAAACAACATTGTAAGCTCTTCAAAAGTGGTGAGGTCTGTGACCTAAATTTCAACTGAAACTTAAGTCTCCATATTTTTTAATCTTCAGCAATTGTCTGTGAAATTTTCTTATTATATTGAGCGTGTGTGTGTGTGTGCGTGTGTGTGTGTGTGTGTGTGTGTGTGTGTGTGTGTGTTTTCAGACAGGGTCTTATTTTGTCATCCAGGCTGGAGTGCAGTGGCATGATCACGGCTCCCTGCAGCCTCTACCTCACGGGCTCAATTGATCCTCCCACCTCAGCCTCAAATTTTGTGTTTTAATAAAAAGTGATAAAAAATAGCCATGAATTATAAAAAGTAAATTATCAAACATCATGTCAAATGCAAGGTGACATTAATAATACTAATTTTTCTTTTCTAAAACTCTCTCAAAGTATAAAATTTGTTATATTTACTTGTTTTATTTCACTTTTAGCATTCTGTTTTCTCATATAAAAATACGTGCAGAATAGTTTTTAAAATAGGATGTGTATAGTTAAATGAATATTACATCTTACTGTTTACAACAGATATTCATGCTAATTTTCCAACTGGGATAAAACCAAACTTTTCTTATCCTTATATAACAGGAGTCCCCAACCCTTAGGGCATGGACTGAAACCAGTCCATGGCCTGTGAAGAACTGGGCTGCACAGCAGGTATTGAGTGGAGAGCTTCATGTGTATTTACGGCTGCTCCCTGTTACTCCCATTACTGCCTAAGCTCTGCCTCCTGTGAGATCAGCCTTGGAATTAGATTCTCATAGGAGTGTAAACCCTATGGTGAAATGCACATACAAGGAATCTGGGTTTTGTGCTCCTTATGAGAATCTAATGCCTGATAATGTGTCATTGCCTCCTGTCACCCCCAGATGGGACCATCTAGTTGCAGGAAAATAAGCTTTGGGCTTCCCTCAATTCTGCATTATGGTGAGTTGTATAATTATTTCATTACATAGTGCAGAATAGTAATAATAGAAATAAAGTCCACAATAAATGTAATGTGATTGAATCATCCCTAAATCACCCTCCCAAACACTGGTCCATAGAAAAATTTTCTTCTATGAAACCGGTATCTGGTGCCAAAATTGTTGGGGACTGCTGTTATATAAGATGCAATTCTCAGGCTGATTTAATTAGTTAGAAATTTATTGTTACATAACAAATGATATCCTGCAAAGGTCGTAAGAATTATACCCTATTCTTTATAATTACCTAATATTCATTATCATGGTATTTCCCTTTAAGATTAATTATACATTATAATTAATTAGAAATAAACATTATTACATAGCAAATAATTAACTTATTAAAGGTAATTATTTGCTATGTAATAATGTTTGCAGTTGTATTATAGACTATTTCTTATTCAAATATAATGACTTGATATAGCAATATGCTATTATTTAATAGCTTAAATTGCTCCCATTAAAATGGGTTGAAGTGAAAAGTTTTATTTTCTGCTAAAGATTAAAATTAAAATAATGGTAGATTGTAATTGCCAAAATTCAGAATCAACCAAGATGTCCTTTAATAGGTGAATGTAGAACATCTCTAGAATGACATATTTATTTAGCAATAAAGAAATGAACTATCAAATCACAAAAAGACAAGGAAGAACTTTAAATGCGTATTGCTAAGCAAGAAAAGTCATTTAGCAACTCAAGGAGGCTATCATGACTCCAAGTATAGGGCATTTTGGAAAAAGGAAAACTATAGTGACAGTAGCAAAGACATTGGTAGGCGTCATGGGTTTGAGGAGCGGGAAGGTGAAGCACAGGAGACTCTTAGGGCAGTGTAACTATTCTATATGACACCACATTCGTAGATACATGTTATTACACATTTGTCAAAACCCAGAGAATGTACAACACTGAGTGAACCTTCAGATAAATTATGGGTTTTAGTTAGTAATAATGTATCTATATCAGTTCATCAATGGTAAGCAGTCATAATTTAACAATCAAAATATAACAAATCAAAAAGCACAACACTAATGAAAGATGATAGTCATAGAGAAAACCTTGGGGAGTATGAGATGGAGTATGGCAACTCTGTATTTTCCACTTAATTTTCCTATAAACCTAAAACTGCACAAAATATAAAGTCTATTAATTAAAAATATAGTGAAGAAAAACATTGAGTCCTCACTGAGTTATTCACTCTTTCCTACAATATGGGCAAATTCAGTATATTGGAGAATATTGTTGACAGGTATAATGAAATAGGAATTTCTTTGGCTACAAAATATTCTCATAAAAATCCATTTGACTGAAAATTTATTTTTGGAATATATACTTCATTAGAAGTTTCTAAAATTTCTTAAATTTCTGACGATCTGTGCTAATATAGCCATCCAAAAGGCAGATACTTTTCTGGAAGTAATAAATGACTTTTAAACTGATTAAAATAATAAAACACATCAGGTGTAGTTCAATGGTGGCACTTGCTTCATTTTTCTGTAACGTCAGCTTTATCCTTTTGCCGACTTTCCCATGATGGCAAATAAATACATCAGTTGCACATTCATCTGTATACCTCAAACTCACAGTTCTATTCAAATTTAAAAATATAATTTACTTGTCTTCTGTGTTTTCTTTGATTACATTTGTCTTTTATTTGAAGAAACTGTTCTTGATCTTAGCTATCAGTTCTACAAAAAGGTAGGTTTAATTTTCTCATTATAAATTTTTTTTTATCTTTTTACATACCCACTCAGGTAGTAATAAGCATAGTACTCAATAAGGTAATTTTTAAATCCTCAACTTTCTCCCTTCACACCCAAGTAAGGCCCTAGTATCTTCTATTTGTTTTCTTTGTGTCCATATGTACTTGATGTTCTCACTAAGAGAACATGAGATGTTTTGTTTTCTGCCCCTGTGTTACTTCACTCAAAATAATGGTCTCTAGTTTCATCCATGTTGCTGCAAACGACACAGTCTCATTCTATTTTAATGGCTGCATAGTATTGATAGCAGTGGCGGTCCATCTGGAAAAGCCACTCCCATGCTGCTGGCTGCAGTTGGCAGGAGCTGGGAACAGGTGAAGTCTCACCCCCTTTCAAGTTAGAGGGGTGGGATTCCCACCCTTCTGGGCAGCTGCAGAAGCTCGGTCATTGCTGTGGACCCAGCCACCTCTGCATTCTCAGAGGCTCAGATGGCCCCCCTGTCCTTGCAGGCTCAGAAGTGCCACTCTCACTTCCTGGCCTCTCTCCACTCCCTGCACACACACTCCAATTTTTGAAGGCAGCTATGCTAACCACTAAACCACCAATTTGCCACTCCTAGTGGGTGTGCGTGTGCTCAGGACAGTGCTGACACACTAGCCCCTGCTGTCTGAGCCCCCTCCAGACTTGGGGCACCAAGGAGCACAGGAGGGAGGCTGAAGTGAGACTAAAGGTGGTTAGGTGTGAGCCTCCAGGCAGCCCTCCACAAAAACAGCCTAGGCACCATGGGGCACCATAGATGGCAGGTTAATGGTGGCAGGAGGCAGACAAGCTCCTGGGAAGAAAGGGGCAGGTGCCCAGTGAAACCCCACCTTCAGGCCAGGAATGACCTGAGGCCTTGGGGCCAGGCTGCCAATTCTACACATCATAGTGAGAAGTTATGGTGCTTTTTCCAGACCCACCCATGGCTACCTGTAGACAAATCGGCATGCAGTTCCTCTCCTCTGAAGCCCATAAAAATCCTGGACTCAACCCCACTCCAGTAGACAACAGAAAGACCTGCCTATAGAGAGAAGCTCCCTACTTTGAGTGTCTTCTCTGCTGAGAGCTGAGCAGATGATTGGATGACCAGATAGCAGAGAGGAGCTATCCACCATGGGTCTCCTGGGAGCTGCTCTGTTGTTTAGTAAAGCATCTCTTTGCCTTGCTCACCTTCCACTTGTCCATGTACATCATTCTTCTTAAACATGGGACAAGAACTCAGTACCCACTTAATGGCAGGGCTGGAAGAGCAGTAACAAAAACAGGGCTGAAACATGCCCCTTGCTTGCCACTTTGCAGTCAACAACAACAACAACAACAACAACAACAACAAAGCGGGGAGAGAGCGAGAGAGAGAGTGAGAGAGAGAAGCTCTGCAGCCCTTTAGGGAGCCCAGACCTAAGAGCTCCCCAAACCAAGGCTGTGACACCCTGTTTGGGGCTTTGCAGTTTCTGGCATTTCCAAGCTTCTGGGTGCCACCGTGTTTCCTGGTGCCACCCGTGAAAGCTGCTTGCGGAACCCCTGGTCCCTCTGCAGCCTCACAGGGAGCTGCGACCTCTGCTGGTGCCTGGAGCTGCCTACCCTGCTGCAGCTAGTGTCCCTGGCTGTGTGCAGTGGCTGGACCCCATGCTCACTTGCTCACACATCACTCACTTCTCTGTGCCTAGCTATCCTTTGGCAGGCATGGTATCCAGGCCAGTAGCATGAGCCAAGTGCAGCCTGCCACGTGGAGTAGGCAAAACGAGCCTAGCAAGCCTGAGCAAAACTTGGGCAAAGATGCACCAGCCACAGAGGTTTCTAGTCAGAAAACTGACACTGTAAGAATCCTGTAACGGTATTCCATGGTGTATATGTACCACATTTTCTTTATCCAGTCTACCATTTATGGGAATTTAGGTTGATTCTATGTCTTTGCTGTTGTGCACAGTGTTGCAATGGCCATATATATAGATTTGTCTTTATGGTAGAATGATTTATAATCCTTTAGATATATACCCACTAATGGAATTGCTAGCTCAAAAGCATTTCCTGCTTTGAGTTCTTTGAGAAATTACCAAACTGCTTTCCACAATGGTGAACCAATTTATATTCCAACTAGCAGTGTAAAAGCATTGCCTTGTCTCTTCAACTTTGCCAGTATCTGCTTTTGTTTGACTTTTTAATAATGGCCAGTCTGACTTGTATGAGATAGTATCTCACTGTGGTTTTGATTTGCATTTCTCTAATGATTAGTGATGTTTGGCATTTTTTAATATGCTTGTTTGCTACATGTATGTCTTCTTCTGAAAAGTGTCTGTTAATATACTTTGCCCACTTGTTAATGGGATTATTTGTTTTATTCTTGTAAATTTGTCAAGTTTTTTTTTTATATATAGATTCTGGATACTAGATCTTTGCTAGATGTGCATTTTGTAAATATTTTCTTCCACTCTATAGGATTACTGTTTACTCTATTGATAGTTTCATTTTCTGTGCAGAAGCTCTTTAATTAAGTCCCCTTTGTCAGTTTCTATTTTTGTTGTGTTTGCTTTTAGTGTCTTTGTTATAAAATATTTGCCAAATCCTACATTCAAAACGGTATTTCCTAGGTTATCTTTAAGGGTTTTAATAGAGTTAGGGTGTAGATTTAAGTTTTTAACCCCCCTTGCCTTGATTACTGTATGTAGTGTAAGGGAGGGGTCCAGTTTCAATTGTCTGCATATGGCTAGCCAGTTAGCTCAGCTCCATTGATTGAGTAGGGAGTCATTTGCCTATTTATCTTTATTTTAATTTTGTCAAAGATCAAATAATTAAAGGTTTGCAGTAGCATTATTTCTAGGCTTTCCATTCTGTTCCATTGGTTATATGTCTGTTTTTGTACCACTACTGTGCTGTAGTCTTGGTTACTGTAGTCTTGTAGTATAGTTAGAAGTTGGGTAACATAATGCCTCCAGCTTTGTTCTTTTTTCTTAGGATTCCCTTGGCAATTCAAACTATTTTTGGTTATATATGAACTTTAGAAATTCCTTTTCTGATTATGTGAAGAGTATCATTGATAGTTTAAGAATAACAGCATTGAATCTGAAAATTGCTTTGAGCAGTATGGTCATTTAAATATAACATTGATTCTTTATAGTTATGAGCATGAAATGTTTTTCTATTTGTTTGTGTAAAGTTTAATTTCTTATAGCAGCATTTTGTAATTATAATTATAGAGATCTTCCACCTCTCTGGTAGCTGTATTCTTAGGTATTTTATTCTGTTCGTGGTTATCCAGAATGGGATTGTATTCTTGATTTAGCTCTCAGCTTGGAAGTTGTTGATGTGTAGAAATGCTACTGATTTCTGCACATTGACTTTTTATCCTGAAGTTTTGCTGAAATTGTTTATCAGGTCAAAGAGCTTTGGGGCAAAGGCTATGAGATGTCTGCAAAAAGGGATAGCTTGACTTCCTTTCTTCCTATTTGGATATATCTTATTTATTTCTCTTGCTTGTAGCTCTGGCCAGGACTTCCAGTACTATGTTGGTTAAGAGTGATGAGAAAGGGCATATTTGTCTTGTTCTGGTTTTCAAGGGAAATGCTTCCAGCTTTTGCTCCTTCAGTATAATTTTGGCTATGGGTTTGTCATAGATGGCTCTTACTATTTTGAAGTATGTACCTTTTTTTTTTTTTTTTTTTTTTGAGATGGAGTTTTGCTCTTTGTGCCCAGGCTGGAGTGCAGTGGCATGATCTTGGCTCACTGCAACCTCCACCTCCCAGGTTTAAGTGATTCTCTTGCCTCAGCCTCCCAAGTAGCTGGGATTACAGGCATGCACCACCATGCCCAGCTAATTTTGTATTTTTAGTAGAGACGGGGTTTCACCATGTTGGACAGGCTGGTTTTGAACTCCTGACCTCAAGTGATACACCAGCCTTGGCCTCCCAAAGTGCTGGGATTACAGGCCGGAGCCACCACGCCTGGCCAAGTATGTGCTTTTAATGCCTAGTTTGTTAGGGATTTTTAATAAGAAGAGATGTTTAATTGTATTAAAATTTTTTTCTACATCTATTGAGATGATCATTTTTTTTGCCTTTAGTTCTGTTTATGTGATGAATCACATTTATTGATTTGTATATACTGAACCAATTTTGCATACCAGGGACAAAGCCTACTTTTTCCTGGTATATTAGCTTTCTGATATGCTGCTGGATTCAGTTTGCTAGTATTTTGTTGAATTAGTTGTATTTCTGCATCTATGTTCATCAAGGATTTGGCCTGAAGTTTGTTGTTGTTGTTATGGCTCTGACTGGTTTGGTATCATGATGATGCTGGCCTCATAGAATGAGTTGGGTTTGATAGAATTCTCAAGTTTTTTTGGAATCGTTTCAGTAGGAATAGCACCAGGTCTTCTTTATACATATGGTAGAACTCAGCTATAAGTCCATCTGTCCTAGATTTATTCTGGTTGGTAGACTTTTTATTACTAATTCAATTTTGCAAATCACTATTAGTCTGTTCAGGGATTCAGTTTCTTTTCACTTCATTATTGGGAGGTTGTGTTTTCCCTGAACTTTATTCATTTCTTCTGAGACTTCTTCCTTGGGTGCATAGAAGTGTTCATAATAGTTTCTAGGTTGTTTTTTTTTTGTTTTTTTTTTTTTAATTTCTACAGGATCAATGTCAATGTTCTTTTTGCTATTTCTGATTGTACTTATTTGGATCTTCTCTCTTTTTCTACTAGTCTAGCTAGAGGTTTATCTTATTTATTCATTCACAAAACAATTTGTGGATTCATTGATCTTTATTATGTTTTTTTATGTGTGTCTCAATTTCCTTTATTTCAGCTGTGATATTAGTAATTTTTTCTTCTCCTAGCTTTAGAGTTTATTTGCTCCTGTTTCTCTAGTTTGTCTAGTTGTGATGTTAGGTTGTTAGTTTTAGATCTTTCTAACATTTTGATGCTGGCATTTGACACTGAATCCAGCAACACATCAAAAGTTTCCTCTTAAGACTGTTTTAATTGTGTCCTAGAGAGTCTGATATCTTATGTCTTTGTTCTCATTTGTTTCAAAGAATTTGTTGATTTCAGCTTTAAATTCATTGTTTACCCAAAGGTCATTTAGAATCAAGTTGCTTAACTTCCATGCAATTGTATGATTTTTGAGTGATTTTCTTAGTGTTAATTTTTATTTTTATTATGCTATGGTCTGAGAATGTGATTGGAATGGTTTAGGGTTTTCTTTTCTTTTTCTGAGAATTCCTTTATGTCCAATTGTCTGGGTGATTTCAGAATGTTTGCCATGTGGTGATGAAAAGAATTTATAATCTGTTGTCTTTGGTTGGGCAGCTCTGTAGATGTCTATTGTATACATTTGGTCAAGTGTTGAGTTCAGGTCCCTTTTTTTTTTTGTTAATTGTATTTTGGGCTTTGGGATACATATGCACATCCTGCAACCTGCAGGATTGTTGCATAGGCACGTACATGCCATGGTGGTTTGCTGTCTCTATTCCCTCCCAATCCCTCGTCGCCTACATCAGGCATTTCTTCCAGTGTTATCCCTCCTGATCCTTCCCGCTCCCCACTGTCCCTCCTCTCCCCTTCCCTCCACTCCCCCATCTAGCCCATTGAGAGTTGTTCCTTTCCCTGTGCCCAAGTATTCTCTATTTTCTGCCTCAATGATCTTTCTAATAATGTAAGTAAAATGTTGAAGTCTCCCACTATTACTGTGTGAAAATCTAAATCTCTTTGTAGGTCTTTGCATTAGTCAGGGTTCTCTAGAGGGACAGAACTAACAGGACAGATGTATATATAAAGGGGAGTTTATTAAGGGGTATTGACTCACATAATCACAAAGTGAAGTCACACAGTAGTCCATTGGAAAGCTGAGGAACTGAGGAATAAGGAAGCCAGCCTGAGTCCCAACACTTCATAAGTAGAGAAGCCAGCAGTGAAGCCTTCTGTCTGTTGTGGAAAGTCCAAAAGTTCCAAAGCGAAAGAACTTGGAGTCCAGTGTTCAATGGTAGAAAGCATCCAGCACAGGAGAAAGATGGAGACCAGAAGTCTCATTCGGCAAGTCTGCTCTTTTCATTCCCGCTTTTATGCTGGCAGCTGATTAGATGGTGCCCAACCAGATTGAGGGTGAGTCTGCCTCTCCCTGTCCACTGACTCAAATGTTAATCTCCTATGCCAACACCCTCACAAACACACCCAGGAACAATTATTTGCATCCTTCAATCCAATCAAGTTGACATTCAGTATTAACCATCAGAGTTTCTAAGAACTTGCTTTATAAATCTAGGGTTCTCCTCTGTTGGGGCTACTTTTGAATTGAATCCTTTACCACTGTGTAATGCTCTTCTTTGTCTTTTTTGAACTTGGTTGGTTTTAAGTCTGTTTTGTCTGAGATAAAAATAGCGACCCTTGATTTTTTTCTGTTTTTGTTGTTGTTGTTGTTTGCTTTTTCTTTATCTGCTTGGTAGATTTTTCTCCATCCCTTTACTTTGAGCTTATGAGTGTCATTGCTTGGGCTGTAGGTTTCTTGAAAAGAGTCTATCATTGGCTTTGGCCCTTTATCCAGCATGCTCTTCTGTGCCTTTTAATTGTGGCATTTAGACCATTTACTGACAAGGTTAATATTGTTATAATTGAATTTGATCCTGTTCTTGTGTTGTTAGCTGGTTATAATGCAGACTTTTTGTGTGGTTGCTTTATAGAGTCAATAGTCTATGTACTGAAGTGTGTTTTTATAGTGGCTGGCAACAGCCTTTCTTTTCCATATTTGGCACTTGTTTTAAGGCCCCTTGTAAGGCATGTCTGGTGGTAATGGACTCCTTTAGTATTTGCTTGTCTAAAATGAATCTCATTTCTCTTTAACTTTTGAAGCTTAAAATTTAGCTGAATATGAAATTATTGGTTGAAAATTCTTTTTTGTAAGAATATTGAGTATAATCCCCCAACCTCTTCTGGCTTCTTGCATTTCTCCTGAACATTTTGCTGTTAGCCTGAAGAGGTTCCCTTTGAAGTTTACCTGCCCCTTCTCTCTAGCTGGCTTTAACATTGTTTCATTTGTTTTGACCTTGGAGAGTCTGATGATTATGTGGCTTCAGAATATTTTTTATTTTTTCAGTTCAGTGTTCCTCAGGCTTCTCTGCATTTCCTGAATTTGAATGTTGGCCTCTCTAGAAAATTTGGAGAAATTTTCATGGATGATATCCTGAAATATGTTTTCTAAGTACTTGTTTTCTCCACATCTCTTTCAGGCAAGCCAATGAGTTATAGATTTGGTCTCTTTACATAATCCCATATTTCTCAGAAGTTTTATTCTTTTTTTTTCTTATCTAAATGAATTAGTTCAGAAAGCCAATATTGTAGCTCTGAGATTCTTTCCTCAGCTTGGGGTATTCTGCTATAATACTTAAAATTATATTATGAACTTCTTATAATATGGTTTCTACACTCTATCAGATTAGGTTAGCTATTTCGTATCGTGGCCATTTTGTCTATCAGCCCCTATACCTTTCTATTGTAATCCTTGGATTCCATGTCAGCTTTCTCTTGAATCTCAGGGACGTTCATTCCTATTCATTTGTGGAATTTTATTCCTGTCATTTTCTGTCATTTAAACCTGATTAAGTATCCATGCTGGGGAACTGGTGCAGTCATTTGGAGGAAAAGAAAAACACTTCACTTTTCTGAGTTGCCAGGGTTCTTGTGCTGGTTCTTTCTCATCTCTGTGGGCTGATATAGCTTCAATGGTGTCGTAATTTGAGTACAGTCAGTTGGCATTCTTTCTGCATGTTTTAAGAATACTGAGGCTTTGAGCAGGAGCTTTATCCGCAGCTGAGTTCTTGTCCTTGGTTTCCCAGAGGAGTATATTAGCAAAGTATTTTTGGTGTTGAAGCTTGGGCTGGAATCCAGTACGTGGTGCTTCAGCATAATGGCCAGAAGGTAGGTTCTAGCTCACCCATGTGGCTCCTCTGCATTTCTTCTTGATTGCAGCCACATTCCCTCTCAATTCTCTGAAAGTGTGGGCTCCTTTTCCACTCAAGAGCTGGCTTCAGATCTCAGCTTGGCACTCCTGGGCTGCACATCACTACCTGGTGCAAACTCAGGCCTTATGTTCCTTCCCAGCTTGGAGGCAGCAGGGAAAAGAACCTTGGCAGTGGCTGTGGCAGATGGTGTTTCACTTGTCTCTTAGAGCTCCACCCTAGAGAAATACAGAGCCATTGCCAGTCATTGCATTTGGACTGGGATGGAGTGACTGCATTGATGGCTCAAGCTGGGGAGCTTTGCTTGGTGATGGGGTGATTATTGGGAGACTGACTGGCCTCTTCTCCTTAGGGTAGCTGTGACTTGCTGGATATGTGGTTAAAGCACTCAGGGGCTTTGCTTCATTCCGGGTCTGAGGGCAGCAAAGGCAGTACTACTGCAGCAGCAGGGGCAGAAAGGCTGCTGGTTGCCTTTGAGAGCTCCACTTCCGAAAAATGCATAGCCGCTGTTACTAGGAATATTCAGCCAGAGGGTGGGACAGCTGCGCTGCTGGCACTGATGGTCTGAGTTGGGACTCCCATTGCTGAAAAGAATTGGGTTCTGAATCACAGGAAGGAAAGACTGGGCTACTCTCTGTGTGGTGACTGTGTCATGCTAGCGGTGCAAGTAAAGTCCACAGGCCGTTTGTTTCTTCTCCAGGTCAAGAGCAGCAGGGTAGAACCACCACCATGGCAGTGCCAGAAGGGTGATCAGTTGCCTCTGGACGCCCATCCCCCGGGAAACACAGAACAATTAGCAGTGAAAATATTCAGCTAGGGTAGAAGAACTGTTCTGCTGTCGCAAGCCACGGGCGCTGCTTGCTAAAGAGTGGAGGCGGGAGGCTCATAAGGAAGAGAGACTGGGCTTCTCTTCATATGGTGCCTGCAGCATGCTGGAAGTTCTAATGGAGCCTGGACCAGGCCTACGTTTTTTTCCCGCAGCCCAAGGGCAGTAAGGAAGGTACCACTCCAGCTGCAATGACAAAGGGGCTAAGGGTTGTCTCTAGGATTTCATCTTCAGTGCAATGCAGAGCCACCACCAACTCAAGTGTTCAGGAGGGGATAAGGTGATTGTGCAAGGGCCCAGGTCAAGAGTCACTGCCCAGTGAAGAGTAGTGGATGTAAGGATGCTTATCTGCTTTTCCATAAGGTGGCTGTGCTGTGCTGAGGGGTCTGCATCAGGTCCCCCTCTACTTGCTGCCTCCGGAGCCTCCAGAGAGGGCAATGAGAGGGAGCACTGTGGGACAGCAAAAATGGTGGCCTACTTGCTCCAAGATCTTTTTTGCACAAAAGCACAGAGTTGCTGTCAGCCTGAGAGCCAAGGCAAGGAGTTGCTGAGGTTCCAGGTTAGTAAGCAATAGGGATGGGAAACTGCATGGGAAAGAGTCTGGTTGTGTACCCGGGTCCTGAGACCAGATGGGGCTCAGCTCCCTCCCCTATTTGATGTGCCTGAGGTTCTTGGCCTCTCTTTGCCCCCAAAATGGGGAAGGGGTCTGGTGGCTCAGTGAGCTTACAGTTCAGGTAAATATTGGACCGAAAGAGTTTAGCAGAAAGCGATTTATTAGGCAGAGAGAGAGAGAGAAACCTCCCACGCTGCTGTGGGAGGGAAATTCAAAGGGGATATCTGCAGTTAGAGAGGGAAAAAAAAGCTCCCACTTGTTGTGGGAGGGCATCCCAGAAAGGCAAATCCTCGCAGGTAAGGGGCAGTGGAGTTTCAACGTTGAAGGTATTCCTGCCCCATTCATGTTCTTGTCCAATGAGAGGAGTTCTTTCAAACTTCCTCTGAAGTGATTGATCTTCAACTCATGCTGTATTGGCTGTCTGGCCCAGAACAGAAGCTCTTTCTCCCAGAGCTTTTCATGGGCTTTTTTAAACAAAGGAGCCCACCTGAAATTTTACCTAGCCTGCGGGCAGGAAAGTTAGACAAAGAACTTTAGGTTCCCAGATGGGGAGGTGGATGGAGGCATGGTGCTGGGAA
>CAUYLG010075806.1:0-40868 GCA_963573385.1 Cacajao melanocephalus
TTTTGGAAAAAAAAAAAAAAAAAAAAAGAAAATAAAATAAATGAGTCACAGCTATACTCAGCAATACAAATCAATCTCATAAGAATGAGTCAAAGGGCCAGAAACAAACACACATACATCTGTATGAAGTTCAAAAACAAGCAAACAAAGTGGGCACGGTGGTGTGTGTCTACAGTCCCAGCTATTTGGGAGGCTGAGGCTGGATGATCACTTGAGCCCAGAAGTTCAAGTCTAACCTGGGCAAGATAGTGAGACCCCATCTCTAAACATAATTAATTTTTTAAAAAAACAAGCTAACATAAACTGTAATCTTAAGGTGCATATTTAGATAATAAAACTAAAAAGAAAAGCAAGAAAGCAGTTACCACAAAAGTCAGAAGAGTAGTTACTTAGGGGAGTGCTGGTGGCAATGTCCTAAGCAATGTTCTATTTCTTGTCCTGAAGATCAATTAAATAGCTATTAGCTTTAAAATATATCATTAAACTGTGTGTTTGTGTTTTGTGCACATTCTACATGGAGTTCACAGTTTTGTTTTGTTTAAGTTTTAAAAATTAGAACAGTGGGAGTGATGCTGACCACCAGACCTGCAAGTTTATAACAAGTGACTAGATATTGTCTCTGCCTTTCCAAAACACTTATAAAGGCACGAAAATGGAACAGTTCTCTTTCCAGAACTTGAGGTCTGCTCATTGAGCAAAGAAAGGAATACTAAATCCTTTTCTCCAAAAAATATCCATAAGGGACAAACTAGGTGACAAAAACAGGTGATTTCTTAAGCTTCAGAAGACTGGATTGTCTAAGGTAAAAATATTGTACTTTATTGTTTTAAGGTACTTTTGCATAATCTTACAATAATTTTGAGACGTAGAATGTATTATCCTTATTTTGCAAATAAGGAAAATAAAGACCAAAAGATTTATCCAGGGTTGTAAAGTTTGGTTAATGACCCAACTGCAAACAAGCCTGAGCCTCCTGTCTACACCAAAGCCGTTTTCACTGTAACATAATAACGGTATACACAAAACCCCACATTTTTAGTCTTTTTCATCTCTATCTCTCTCTCTCTCTCTCTAGCAAGCTTAAGACCTCTGCCAATATCAGATAACCTCAAATGTCAGCCTTGGCTCTCAACCTCTCTGAGGCTCTGAGAATGCTTCAACTAGGAAAAAACACACTGGCTTTGTCAGCACAGCTTTGGGGCTGACATCCAGCTCTGCCACCTATGGCAGCCGCTCCATCTCCGAGCTTCAAATGCTCATCAGTAAAACCAGAATAATAATACATTTACCTTAACGAGTACATATGAGGCTAAACAAAGTTTTAACAAAATGCTCAGAATATCACAGGCACCCAGTAAGTACCATTTCCATTCTTTATGAGAGCAGCACGTTAATAATAATAATTATAATAATAATAATTAATAATAAAGCATGGCTTACTGAGGTAAGAGGCAAATAAAGTAGGCACAAAATCTAGAAAAGAAAATAAGGTTGCCTAAAATTCTACCACTCAACAATACCCCTGTTACTATTTCAGTGACTATCCTACAAGTCATCTAGGCACACTCACATGCACATTTTTCCATTCAATGTGCAACGGACATCTTCCCAAGTCAATAAATACAGATCTACACCCTACTTTCAATGGCTTTACAATAATATTGTACTTAGGTATCATAATTACTCACCCAATCCTACTAACATGCAAGGTTTTCATTATTTTACACAATATGATGATGGATATTCCACACATGTGCTATTATTCCTTTAGTACAAATGCTGAGAACATTTGCTGGGTCAAAAAGAAAACACACTGTATACTATACTGTTAGCTCTGCTTTTCACGTAATGCACTAGGTGCTGCTTTAAAAACAGAACTATGCCCTGCTGATTTCTACACATTTTTTAGTTATTTTAAGACATTAGATAGCAACCTCACTAAGTAAGGGAAAATTAATTAGCACTCTACACGGTACTTACTTTCAAATTCAAGAATAAAAGCGCAACACAAATAACCCCCTCAAGAAAAGTGTGGTAGTCAATGACTTTGCGTATATACACATACAATGGGAGTAGTCATCATCCAAACTTGTTATCCTTCAAAACAGTCACCTAGGAAGTGCCTGAGTGCTCAACCCAATAACAATGCCACCGGGCAGTCTATTTTTAAAATTCCTCTTCTGGAATGCCCTCCAGAGATAGTTTATGAACCATAAAAGTAAATGTCTGTTAAAATACATTAAGTAATATTAGATTAATGGGACTTGCAAAGTTACGGGCTATTACCAGTAATCGTCCATATAAAAAAATTTTACCCCTCAAAAGGTATTTAGGATCATCATACCATCCAACCACTTTCTTTTACACATGAGGCAGCAACATGTCAAGTCACACTAGAAGACAAGGTTTAAAATTCAATGAGAGGCAGAGTTAGTAACCTTTGTTTGAAGACCTAGACCAATCCAATACAACTAATCCAATAGAACTTTCAGCAATGACAGAAACGGTCTACATCAGTGATGTCCAATACAGTAGCCACTGCGAAACAGGACTTTTCATGTAATTTAACTTGACTTAATCTAACTTTAAACCACCACAGGAGGCTCATGGCTACTGTTTCACAGGAGACCACTGGCTGCAAACTTGGACAGGTAGGTAGAAATGAGGCCAGCCACGTGAGGGGGGAAGGGGACCATGGAAACTTGGGGCACCTCTTAAAGCTCCAGTCACTTGATACCATGTGGGACTAAAGGACAGTAAGGCCAGAACTCCAGATTTTAAACCCTGGCAACTTATCCAAAGAATTTTAAAGCACTGAGGAGACCAAACAAAACATATTTGTGGGTCATATCCAGCCACAGGCTTCTAAATTTGCAATCTCTCTCATCCAGATACATCCCACAAACATGAGATCGGGCACCAAGATATTCATGACAAAGGAAATAAACAAAGATCCAAGTTTCCCACATGGACTTTCAAAAATTTCCCAACTATGCTTCCAAGCTGACCTACCTGTTCCTCTCTCCCAGCAGCCCCTGGCCCACCAGCAGGACTCACAGCTCTTCTCACTGCCCAAGTTTCCTAGATTCTCCCTAGACTCTTCCAAAGCCCAAGTCCCAGTCCTTCTATGAGATAGTTCCAGCTAACCTCATCCAAGAGGTCTCCAGCCTCCTAATTTCTCCAAACCCCAATCTGAATAGTACTTTCTTCTATCTCCTTCATATGCATACGAAGCAACTCTCCAAAAAGACCACAAACCACTCAAAGCAGAGCAGATTCTTATACAACCTTTCTCACCCACTCACTTGCTCAAAGACAGTAACAAAAATAGGGGGCAGGAGGGAAATCATGGGGCAGTTACTATGTATCTTGCAGAGATTCTCTATTTAATCCTCGCAACAATATTTTGAGGCAAGTATCATACCTATAAATATGCCTACTTTGCAGATAAGGAAACTGAGCTCCGAAAAGATGAACAAACCATTAGGCAAAGGTCACTCCACGATTATGTGGCTTAAATAACGTCCACTAATCCATTAGTCTTTCAAAAGGGCAAACCAAGAACACTAAGTTTGTAGTGACACCCAAGTCAAATCACTCTTCTGTCTACTTTCTCCAGAGAACCATCTGCCCACTGGTTGCGCTTCTGACAAAAAGTGTGTAACAGAAGCCGTTCCAAGAGTGTACTGTAACTAATTTTAGAAACCAAAATATCTGTGAATTGGCTCATTGGTTACAGCTCCCAGCATTCCAATCTCCACAGAGGCACCATGGAAGAGGAGTCAACTCCTTCCTAAAGTAAGGAGTAATCTCCTTCCACTGATTTTTCTGAGTTCATGCCAGGGTCAAATCCTTACAAAAACCTTAGCTCCAGGAAGACATTTTACTACCTTAAAAAAAAAATGCAAAAAAAAAAAAAAAAAAAGATATTACTACCCTTTCTTGAAATGTTGGAATCTGGAAAAATACAACGATAGTCTGGGCTTAACATACTCTCTAACTCATGCGATGCATATTTTTTAAAAGGGGGGAAGGTGCATTCATTTACTTACCTAAAATGTATTGAGCACTTATTAGAATTCTATAAACTTGACTAAGTATCAATCAAGTGTAAGGGTAGGATGAATAAGCTGTTAAGACATACAAGGAGTTTCACTGGGTTAACAGTTACATAAAGATCTGTGTCAGTAAACAAGAAAATTAAAAAAAAAAAAAAAACAGAGAGAGAAAACATGGGATCCCAGAAACAGAGGGGCCAATTCAAAAGAGACGTGAAGGCAATTACCAAGATGACAGCAAAAGCGATTCTCAGAACGACGGCAGGGTCCCTAATATTTTGTTTGTTTTTGAGACAAAGCCTTGCTCTGTCACCCAGGCTGGAGTGTAGTGATGTAATCTCAGCTTACCGCAACCCTCCACCTCCCAGGTTCAAGTGATTCTACTGCCTCAGCCACCCAAGTAGCTGGGATTACAGGCATGTGCCACCACACCCAGCTAATTTTTGTATTTTTAGTAGAGACAGAGTTTCACCATGTTGGAAGGATGGTCTTGAACTCCTGACCTCAAGTGATCCACCTGCCTCAGACTCCCAAAGTGCTGTGACTACAGGCGTGACCCACCACACCCGGCCTGGGCACCTAATTAAAATCAGCACAGTGAGGGTAGAGAATAAAAGCAAGTTAGAAATCCACAGGGGAAGACAAAGCTCATGGTCCAAAATCAAATCTCCAAGTTTGTCTCCAAAAAGTTTTTGTTTTTCTTTTATTTGTTTGGTTTTTGGTTTTAGTTGTTGTTTTTTTCCCCACAGTGGGGCTGGGAGCAGACATTTGCTTGAATTATGATCCAAAAAAATTCACACATGACCTCTAGCAGGTATGGCACATGACAACTCGAGGTTATTCTAAAGGCTCCTTGACTGTAGAGCAGGAACCCTCCTACCCCATTTCTTTTCCTGCTACTTTCATGCTGCAGAAATCTGGTCAGTTCTGTTATGAAGAGAACCATAGTTGCCTTTGTCTATTTCCCTGGCCATCACTGAACTTGACCCTCTATCTGTGCATTTCCTGCAGATGGAATTCGGCTCTAGAGATCTGGCTAGATTCAGATGCAACACTTCTTGCCAGAATATTTTATAGGTGGTACTATAATCTGTATCCCAATAATATCTTCCATATTTCATCAAATCTAAGAAGATATCATCAACTTTATGAACACCAAGGAAAAAACTGGTGACAGACTGCTACACAATTGATCAAAAGACTCATCTTGATATCAGAGATGGTAAAACTATAGAGATAGAAAAGAAAGTGTCTCAGAATTGAAATTCTATTATAAATAGTTTGCTCATTACTTAAATAAAAAGCTTTCTTTAATTGGATTTACAGGAGTTCTATAGAGTAACACCTTCAAAAACACCTTTTAAAACAGAGTCAGCTGGGCCCAGTGGCTCACGCCTGTAATCCCAGCACTTTGGGAAGCCGAGGAGGGTGGATCACAAGGTCAGGAAATTGAGACCATCCTGGCCAACATGGTGAAATCCCATCTCTATTAAAAATACAAAAATTAGCCGGGTGTGGTGGCATGTGCCTATAATCCCAGCTACTTGGGAGGCTGAGGCATGAGAATTGCTTGAACCCAGGAGGTGGAGGCTGCAAGTGAGCCAAGATCATGCTACTGCACTCCAGCCTGGCAACAGAGTGTAGGACTGCATCCCCCCCCCAAAAAAACAAAACAAAATAAACAGAAAGAGTCTTAGAAGTATGGCATGCTTTACACGCAATGCCTCTTGGAAACAGAAATGATCTTTCAAGGTACTTTCCAACCGTGGATTTCAAGACCCTTTCCCTTTCACATCCTACCCCACCACATTTCCTGTTATTTATCACATCTCTATGCTTTAGCCATGAGACTACCTCTCAGGGGATACCCAGAAAAACAAGGAACAGCTAAAAAATTCAGTTATGTTGGAAACTACTTGGCAGTTTCTTTAAAAACTAAACACACATGTACCACATGACTGAGCAATTCCATTCCTAGATACCTACCTAGAAATGAAATATAGAAATGAAAGTTGGAGGGGGTGGTCAAGATGGGTGCCTGGAAGCAGCTAGTGTGCGCGGCTCTCACAGAGAGGAACAAAGGGGCAAGTAAATACAGCACCTCAACTAAACACCCGGCTGGCACGTGCACTGGGACCAATCAAGGAAACAACTCCACCCATGGAAAACGGAGAAAAGCAAGGCAGGACAACGGCCCACTCAGAAGTGACACAGCCAGGGGAACCTCCCCGACCCAGGGAAGCAGTGAGTGAATATGGGACCCCGGGAACCCACGCTTCTTCCACAGATCTCTTTGCAACCCTCGGGTCAGGAGACCACCTCATGAACCCACTCCACCAGGGTCTTCAGTTTGACACAGAGCTATGTGGAATCTTGGCAGAGTAGTTGCTCAGGCACGCACAGAGACCTGAGAGCCTTTGATACCCAGGCTTTCTGGACTTCCAAGCAAAAGGGGCTGCAACTCCATCTTTGGGGCTGAAGCAGACCCTGAGCATAGCACAGGTGCTCTATGAAAATGAGGTGAGACTGCTTTTTTAAGCAGGTCGCCAATCCCATTCCTCTTCAGTGGGTGGGCCCTCCCAACTGAGGTCTCCAGCCACCTTCTACAGATGCCTTCAGGCTGGCAACAGATCCGTACCTTCCTGGGACAGACCTCCTAGAGAGAGGGACAGGCCACTGTCTTTGCTGTTTTGCAGCCTTCGCTGTTGATACCTCCAGGTACTAGAAAACCCAAGGCAACTAGGGACTGGAGTGGACCCCCAACATGTTGCAGCCCTACAGAAAAGCGGCCAGACCGTTATATGGGTACCCATTCCCATATCTCCTCATTGGCATGTCCTCCAGGCCTGTCCTCCAGCCACCCCCTCACCAGAGCTATCAAGCCAATAGCAACTCAGCAACTCCCTGGACAGAGATCACGTGGCAACTGAAAGTCTCTCTGCCACTGCCTCTGCAGTGTAATTCTCTACAATGAGAATTACACGACACTGCTCAGAGAAATCAGAGAAGACACAAACAAATGGAAAAATATCCCAAGAATAAATATCATTAAAATGGCCATACTACCCAAAGCAATTTACAGATTCAGTGCTATTCCTATCAAACTACCAATGACATTCTTCACAGAACTAGAAAAAGCTATTTTAAAATTCACATGGGAAGAAGAAAAAAAAATTCATACAGAACCAGAAGACAGCCTGAATAGCGAAGGCAAAAACAACAAGCCTGGAGGCATTATATTACCTAACTTCAAAGTAGACTACAATAAGCAAAACAGCATGCTACACGTACAAAAACAGGCACATAGACCAATGGAAAACAATAGAGGGCCCAGAAATAAGGCTGCACACCTATGACCATCTGATCTTCAACAAACTGACAGAAACAAGCAATAGGGAAAAGATTTCCTATTCAATTAATGATGCTGAGATACCTGGCTAGCCATCTGCAGATTAAAGCTGCACCCCCGCCTTACACCATAGGTAAAAATCAAGTCATGACGGATTAAAGACCAAAATGCTAAACCTAAAACTATAAAAACCCTGGAAGACAACCTAGGCAATACCATCCTGGACACAAGAATGGGCAGATTTCATGACAAAGACACCAAAAGCAATCACAACAAAAGCAAAAATTGACAAATGGGATCTAATTGAATTTAAGGGCTTCTGCACAGCAAAATAAACTATCAACAGAGTAAATAGACAACCTACAGAATGGGAAAAAATATTTGGAAACCATGCATCTGACAAAGGTCTAATATCCAGTATTTATAAGGAACTTAAACAATACAAGAGAAAAAACAACCCCATTAAAACATAGGCAAAGGATATTAACAGACACTTTTCAAAAGAAGACATACACAAGGCCAATAGCATATGAAAAAAGCTCAGTATCACTGATCATTAGAGAAATACAAATCAAAACCACAATGAGATACCATCTCACACAGTCAGAATAGCTATTATTAAAAAGTCAAAAAATAACAGATGTTGGTGAGGTTTCAGAGAAAAGGGGACACTTACACACTGTTGGTGGGAGTATAAATTAGTTCAACCACTGTGGAAAGCAGTCTGGTGATTCCTCAAAGAGCTAGAAGCAGAACTACCATTCAACCCAGCAATCCCACTACTGGGTAAATACCCAAAGGAATATAAATCATCCTACCATAAAGACACATGCATGTGAATGTTCACTACAGCACTACTCACAAGAGCAAAGACATGGAATCAACCTACATGCCCATCAACGACAGACTGGATAAAGAAAAAGTGGTACATACACACCATGGAATACTACTCAGCCATAAAAAGGAATGAGATCACGTCTTTTGTGGGAACATGGATGGAGCTGGAGGCTATTATCCTTAGCAAACTAATGTACAAACAGAAAACCAAATGCTGCATGTTCTCACTTATAAGTGGGAGCTAAATGATAAGAACTCATGAACACAAAGAAGGGAACAACAGACACTGAGGCCTACTTGAGGGCAGAGGGTGGGAGGAGGGAGAAGAGCAGAAAAGATAACTTCTGAGTACTGGGATTAATACCTGGGTGATGAAATAATCTGTACAAGAAACCCATGTGACATGAGTTCACCTCTGTAACAAACTTTCACATGTACCCCTGAACCTAAAACTTTAAAAGTAAATAAATAAAATTTGAAAAATAAAATAGCAAAGTATTACATTTAAAAAAAATAAAAATGTATGGTCACATAAAGATTTGTATCTTTAATTATTCATCATTAATTATGAATTAATGCATAATTATGAAATACTGCCATAATTCATACAGCAATATTATTCATAATAGCAAAAAAGTGGAAATAATCCAAATGTCCATCAAATGATGAAAGGATAAACAAAATGTGGTATATACATACAATTAAATAACATTCAACAGGCTAGGCACAATGGCTCGCACCTGGATTCTCAGCACTTTGGGAGGCTGAGATGGGAGAACTGCTTAAGCTCAGTAGTTCAAGATTAGCTTGGGCAACACAGTGAGACGTCATCTCTTAAAAAAAAAAAATCAGATGTGTGTGGTGGTGTGTGCCGGTAGTCCCAGCTGTACTGGAGGCTGAGGTGGGAGGATCAGTTGGGCCTGAGAGGTCAAGACTGCAGTGAGCCATGATCACATCAAGGTCTCATTCAAGGTCTATGCTCAACAAACAAGCACAATGTTCTCCGTCCCACTTTTCTTTTTGAGACAGGCTGGAATGCAGTGGCACTATCTCAGCTCACTGCCACCTGTGCCTCCCAAGTTCAAGCAAAATCTCTGCAGCCTGGACAACAAAGCAAGACCCTGTCTCAAAAAATAAATTAAAAATAAATAAATAACACAAAAATAAAGAGGAACAAACTATTGATACATGCTACAACATAGATGAAGCATGAAAACATGATGTGAAGTAAAATAAATCAGATAGGCTGGGTGCAGTGGTTCACATCTGTAATCCCAACACTTTGGAAGGCCAAGGCAGGAGGATCACTTGAACCCAGGAGTTTGAGACCAGCCTGGGCAACACAGGAAGACCTTGTCTCTACAAAAAAGTAAAAAAAAAAAAAAAGAAAAAATTAGCCAGAGCGGTGGTGCTTGCCTATGGTCCAAGCTACTCAGGAGGTCGCGGTGGGAGGATGGCATGGGTCCAGGAGTTCAAGGCTGCAGTGAGCTGAGATAGCACCACTGCACTCCTGCCTGAACCTGTCTTAAAAAAAAAAAGAAATTAGACTAGAAGACTACATATTGTATGTTTCCATTTATAGGAAATGTCCAGAAAAGGCAAATCAGTAGAAACAGAAAATGATACATCATTGCCTAGAGCTGGGGGGTAGGAATGGGGACTGACTGCCAATGTTATGAGGGATCTTTTTGGGCTGATAGAGAAATGTGAAGATGGTTGCACAACTCTGTAATTTTACTAAAAATAATTAAATTGTACATTTAACAGGTAAATTTTATGGTATATAAATTATACCTCAATAAAGCCGTTTTTCAAAAAAGCAAAATCTGTTACTAAGCTTAAAACAATTCTCCTATGATGTCTCTGGTGATTGAATCATGCACAGAACTCATTATACCTGCCCAAAATAAGTATTTCTTATTTATCTATCCAGAAATATCAGCTGTTGTGGAAGAAAGCTAGGCCCTGGGTCAGGAGCTAAGAGTTGTGTGCGGAAAGCAAACGGCCTGTGCAGATCGAGTCCTAATGGAGTCGAGAACTCCCTGGAGAGCTCACACTGCACACAAACCTCAGCAAGTCTCTCTGTAGCCCATTAATCACCAGCAGTTTTCCTGGATGTGCTGTGCTTCTCACGCTCGTCTGTAGCACTGTGTGTTCTCTCTGCTGTCTGCTCTTGTGCCTCTTTCAGGACTCGCTTCAAGCCTCATCAACTCCAGTGGCCTCCCACCAATATCCACTAGCCTGAGACAGAAGCTGTGTTTCCAGCCACCTATTATACTGTTCTTCTAGCAGTCAGACTCATTTGTGACCTCTGATTTTTAAAACCATCTATTTCTCTAACGCCAAGAGTCGAGACTGCAACCTTCCAGAAGACAGGTTTCATTTTATTCATCTATCATCAGTATCAATTATAATGATAGCAAATTTTGGAAAGGCGGATGGAGGGAAGCTGAATAGGACAAACAGAAAAGAATGTAAATATCAGGAACTATGTATTCCAATTAACAAACCCAAATACAATGACTGCCATCAAGACATTATCACTCTATCCGACTTATATCCTTGCTTCCATTCCAGCCCTCTCAAGGTCTATTCTCAACAAACAAGCAGAATGTCCCCCTTTTATTTATTTTTTTTTTGAGACAGGCCGGAGTGCAGTGGCACAATCTCAGCTCACTGGCACCTCTGCCTCCCAAATTCAAGCAAATTCTCATGCCTCACCCTCCCAAGTAGCTGGGATTACAGGCATGCGCCACCACACCTGGCTTATTTTTTGTATAAAGACAGGGTTTCGCCATGTGGGCCACGCTGGTCTTACACTCCTGGCTTCAAGTGATCCACCCACCTCAGCCTCCCAAAGTGCTGGGATTACAGGTGTAAGCCACAACACCCAGTCGCAGAACGGCCCTCAAATCATTTCACTCCTCTCTTCAACACCATGCAATGGCTCCCCACCTTGGCGAGGAGCCAGTCTTACCATGGCCTACAAGCCCTCACAATTTGACCTCTCATTAACTCTCTGAGCTTATCTAGTGGCCCTACCCCCTCCCTTCACTGGCCTAGCTGTTCCTCAAATGTGCCAGACCCTTTCTGCTCTCTGCACTGGGTGCTCTCTATGCCTGGAATGCTCTTCCCCAAGATACCCACCTAACTTGTTCCAGCATCTCCTTCAAGTCTTTGTTCAAAGGTCATAAAATTCACTGTTAACTTGCTTATTGGCGCTTTCCCCCGAGTAAAACATAAGCTCCATGAAGGCAGAAATATTCATCTGATTATCATTGCTATCATCTAGAACCCTATCTGTTGAATAAATGAACAAATCCCATTGACAGACCTTATTGCTCACATGGAAAAAATGTCTTTCTGTTGGATTCTAAATTAAGTTGAACATGAATGAATAACTTCTGACATGCATCTCCCCTCCCATACTTCTTGCTGCTAAAGTGATACCAAAATACAAATAAATAGAAACTATCACAATGAAAGCACCATGAAAAAAAGCTGTGTTTCCAGCCACCTATTACACTGCCATGTAAGCTGTCTTGTAGTAGTTCACAAGACCTGCATCCTAGTTCTGCTACCAAATGACTTTATTAATACCTGCACCATCGGGGCAACTGTCTACAAACCTACAACTAGTGGTCTCTGAGGCTCTGCAAGCTCTGTGGTTTGAGTTCTGTTCTTCATTCTCCCCATTTTGCAGTGCTGCTCACTGTGAATGATGTCAATCTCTGTTGCTGGGCCTTGCCCTAGGTTTCTACTGCTGCCTTTCTCAAGAGCACATGATAGAACTTACTCTCTCCGGGTCATCAGTGTGATAAGTTTTGCTTGTGCCTTTCTTCCTTCAGTAGATAGTTTAAAGCAGTGGCCTCTAAACTTTTTGATTACATAGAAAGAATACCTATTATGTGGCCGGGTACGGTGCGGTGGCTCACGCCTGTAATCTCAGCACTTTGGGAGGCCGAGGCGGGAGGATCATAGGATCATGAGATCAGGAGTTTGAGACCAGCTTGGCCAACATGGTGAAACCCCATCTCTACTAAAAATTTAAAAAATTAGCTGGCCGTGGTGGCAGGCACCTGTAATCCCAGCTACTTGGGAGGCTGAGGCAGGAGAATCACTTGAACTTAGGAGGCAGAAGTTGCAGTGAGCCAATATTGAGCCACTGCACTCCAGCCTGGGTGACAGAGCGAGACTCTGACTCCGTCAATCAATCAATCAATAAACTATTAACAATGGAAGATGGAAAGAAGAACAAAATCAACCATAAGTTCTACCAACTTTTTAGTCTACTGTAGAACCCACGAGATGGAGGTTGCAGTGAGCTGAGATCACGCCACTGCACTCCAGCCTGGGCAACAAAGCAAGACTTCATCTCAGGGAGGAAAAAAGAACACCTATTACAGGCCGGGTGCAGTGGCTCACACCTGTAATCCTAGCACTTTGGGAGGCCGAGGTGGGTAGATCACCTGAGGTCAGGAGTTCAAGACCAGCCTGGCCATTATGGTGAAACCCCATCGTAAAAAAAAAAAAAAAAAATCTATTACATATATTTACTTATATATCATATAACCTATTGTTATGCAAATTTACAGTTATAAAGCATAGGTAAAACAGAATAACTTCAAAGAATACGATGAAAAATAAATATTAACAAAGAGCTATAATGTTATTCCTACAGCCCAATGGACTGGCCTGTCTCCCTCATAGAACCCACTAATTAAAAATGAAAGCAGCATCACCCAGATTGGAAACAGGAAAGCAACAGAAAGAAAGAAATTCTCCAGGCATCCTGGGAAGCATCTCTGCTATGGTTTGAATGTGTCCCCCAAGTTTCACATGTTGTACTTTTAATCTACAATGCTGCGGTATTGAAAGGCAAGGGTTTTTTTTTTTTTTTTGAGATGGAGTTTCGCTCTCATTGCCCAGGCTGGAGTGCAGTGGCGCAATCTTGGCTCGGCGCAATCTTGGCTCACCGCAACCTCTGCCTCCCAGGTTCAAGCAATTCTCCTGCCTCAGCCTCCTGAGTAGCTGGGATTGCAGGCATGCGCCACCACACCCGGCTAATTTTTTGTATTTTTATTAGAGACGGAGTTTCTCCATGTTGCTCAGGCTGGTCTCGAACTCCTAACCTCAGGTGATCTGCCCACCTTGGCCTCCCAAAATGCTAAGACTACAGGCGTGAGCCACCATGCCCAGCAAAAGGTGAGGCTTTTAAAGAAGCGACTGGGTCAGCTGAGAGTGGTGGCTCACATCTGTAATCCCAGCACTTTGGGAGGCCAAGGCGGGGAGATCGTGAGGTCAGGAGATCGAGACCATCCTGGCTAACATGGTGAAACCCCATCTCTACTAAAAATACAAAACATTAGCTGGGCATGGTGGCACACACCTGTTAAAACCAGCTACTCGGGAGGCTAAGACAGGAGAATTGTTTGAACCCGGGAGGCAGAGGTTGCAGTGAGCTGAGATTGCACCATTGCACTCTAGCCTGGACAACAGAGTGAGATTCCACCTGGGAAAAAAAAAAAGTGACTGGGTCATGAGGGCTCTGTCTTCATGAATGGATTAATTTATTAATGGGTTATCATGGGAGTGGAACTAATGGCTTTATAAGAAGAGAGACCAGAGCTAGCACACACAACCCCTTCACCGTGCGATACCCTCCACCACCTCAGGACTCTGAAGAGAATGCCCACCAGCAAGAAGGTTCTCACCAGAGGTGGCCCTTTGACTCTGGACTTCTCGGCCCTCATGACTATAAGAAAAAAATTCCTTTTTAAAATAACTTATCCAGTTTCAGGTATTCTGTTATAAGCAATAGAAAATGGACTAATATACTCATGCTGTGAATCAAGGGGAAAGTGGCAGGTAAGGTGATATATTCCCAAGTGCCTCAGACTCCAAATCACAAAGAATTTTTCAGAGCTAGCCAGATTCTCTCATAGTTCTGCTCAGAATGTTTCATAAGAATGACCTTGCAAACTGAAGCTTTTAACCTGGCCTGGGTACCTTAAGAATATTTTATAAACAGTCAATCCTCTGAACTGTACCCATCAGCAGACCTAGGTTACCTGTACAGTGTACCTCAAAGCCATGCCTTGTCTGAATTCACACAGAAAGCTTTTAGAGCCATGGCACTGTGACGGAGGGAAAAAAAGTGTGGATCACATCTTATGAGATGTGCAAACAACATGGCTCACAACGAACTCAGCAGAATGCTCAATCTTTAGAAACCCAAGATGGCTAAAATAATACAATGACAACTTTTGGCAAGGACATGGAGAAACTGAAACCCTCATATATTATTGGTGTGATTTTAAAATAACGCAGCCACTCTGGAAAACAATCTGGCAGTTCCCCAAGATGTTTAACATAAAATTACCACGTCTCAAACATTCCGCTCCTAGGTATATACCCAAGAGATTTAAAAATCTATATCCACACAAAAACATGAATGTTCATAACAGAATTATTCATAACAGTAAAACAGTGGAAACAACATAATATCCAACAACTGATGAATAGGTAAACGAAATGTGTATACCTATATAATGGAATATTATTTGGTAATAATAAGAAATTAAGTACTGAATTCATGCTACAACATGGGTAAACCTTGAAAACATTATGATATAAACGGAAGCAGTCAGATATAAAAGACCACATATTGCACGATTCTAGTTTGTGAAATATCTGGATAGAGACAGAAAAAATATCCAAAGACAGAAAGTTGATTAGTTGGTTGCCAGGGGCTTTGGACAGAGAGGATGGAGAGTGACTGCTGATGGGTATGGAGTTCCTTTTTCAGGTGATGAAAATCTTCAAAAATTTGACAGTGGTGATGAGTATACAACTCTGAATATACAAAAAAACCACCTTATTGTATACTATAAAATGGTGAATTTTATAATTTATCATATATAAATTACCTTTTAGTAAAGCAGTTAATCATCATCATCATCATCATCATTTTAATGGCTAATGAAATGTGGTATCCTGGATTGGATCCAAGAAAAGAAAAAGGACATAGTGGAAACATTGATGAAATCCAAATAAAACCTGTAGTTTGATTAGTAGTGTTGTACTGAGTCCCTGGTATTTCTTAGTTTTGATAAATGTACCATGGCACTGTAAGAAGTTCACAATAAGGGAAGCTGGGTGAAATGTACATGGGAACTCTTAAATCACTTCAAAGTAAAAAGTTTTTTAATGATAATGCAAAAACTTAAAGTACTGTACTTCAATACTACAGATACAATGCAGTTACAGGAAAGAATAATTTAGATCTACACATATTTGACAAGAAAAGATGTCCATGTTATGAAGTTTTTAAAAACAGCAAGCTGCAGAACGTATGCAGATTAGTATGACTGCATTGCCTTACAAACTTACATGCAATGTTTGTGTGCAGTGTGCTTGTCATCAGGGGAACAGGATTTTCACCTTGTCCTTCATACATGTGTGTCCTATGCAATTTTCACAACAGACACACATAAATTTGTAATTTAAGAAAGCCATAATAAAAACAATTTTTAACATTTTGAGTTTTAAACACACACATTTAAATTCCCTCAGAAGCTGCCTGCCAGGAAGAAATGGAAGACAGACTTCTACCTAGGTTTTGCCTGGAAAGTGGAGAAGGAATCCACATCCAAGAACATCCCTCTGCTCTATGGTTATTTCCACCTCTAGGAATAAGGAGTATCAAATCAGTACCATGCATTCTAAGAACAGCAAGTTACTGACAATCCTTGAAGTTAAATGCTGGGTGCACATGGATTCATTATAACATTCTCTCTACTTTTGTGTATGTTTCACAATTTTTTTTCTTTTTGCCCAGGCTAGAGTGCAGTGGTGCGATCTCAGCACATTGCAACTTCCGCCTCCTGAGTTCAAGCAATTCTCCTGCCTCAGCCTCCCAAAATTGCCAGATTACAGGTGCCCACCACCACACCCGGCTAATTTTAATTTTTTTTGTTTTTTGTTTTTTGAGAGGGAGTCTCACTCTGTAGCCCAGGCTGGAGTGCAATGGCACTATCTAGGCTCACTGCAACCTCTGCCTCCTGGGTTCAAGTGATTTTCTTTTCTCAGCCTCCCAAGTAGCTGAGATTACAGGCATATGCCACCACACCCAGCTAATTTTTGTATTTTTAATAGAGACAGGGTTTCTTCATGTTGGCCAGGCTGGTCTCGAACTCTTGACCTCAGGTGATCCACCTGCCTCGGCCTCCCAAAGTGCTAGGATTACAGGCGTGAGCCACTATGTGCAGCCTAATTTTTTTATCTTTAGTAGAAACCGGGTTTCACCATGGTGGCCAGGCTGGTCTCGAACTCCTGGCCTCAGGTGATCCATCCGCCTTGGCCTCCCAAAGTACTGGGATTACAGGCATGAGCCACCGCACCCAGCCCAATGTTTCACAATTTTCATAATATAAAGTTTAAAAAGTACTAATAAAAGTGTCCTATAGGTTTGATCTATATGAACTCTCTCTCCTTAATTACCTGGGAACCAGGATTAAGACTCATGACTATCATTCTAGGCAAAGACTCACTACAGTACAATCTATCCTAAAACCTGCTTTTACCCTACATACTGCAGTGACTAAAAAGAGTAGCTTGCAGTGCACTAATCTCATAAAATCACCATCAGAGAAAAACTAGAGACAGAACAATAAGACAAATGTTTTGATCAAAAGTGTCTAATCTTTTGGTTTCCCTGGGCCATACTAAAAGAAGAAAAATTGTCTTGAGCCCCAGATAAAATACACTAACACTAATGACAGCTGATGAGCTTTAAAAAAAAAAAAAAAAAATCACAAAAAAAATTTCATAATCTTTTAAGAAAGTTTGCCAATTTGCGTTGGGTCACATTCAAAGCTGTCCTGGGCCTCTGAGCCAGAGGCTAGACGAGCTTGATTTAGATGGAGATAAAGGTAAGTGAATCAGGTCTCCTGAAATACTAGGCTCCCTAAATTAAGGATATTGCAGGTGTTTCAAGGGGAAAGGAAATGCCAGCGTTAGAATTGATATACTCACTATTCTTCCTTGCAGAAAATCATCAGTTTCCTACCTTTGAGTGGCTTATCTACAAGGGTTGTTACATGTCTGCAGGCATCAGGATCGCAAATATAAGAGGTAAAGTTGTTTTCATTAGGGAATCTGGCAACTTACAAGAAAGAGGCTCAAGACTACATTATGTTAGGGCTTAATGTTAGACAAGTATTCTTGTCTTCAGTGGTTTATCTCGAGATGAAATGCTTTACCTCTTACTGTGGGACTAATGTGTCCCTCCAGTTTGCAACATAAAATGGACTTCTCACTATGAACCTTACAGAAAGAGCTTGACAACCGCTGTCCTAGAAAGCAAGCCTTCTGAGAGCCGGGCCCAAGTGACTTCTCTCTGTCTCCTCTGAGCAAAGCCCAGCGCCAGCCATAGCACAGGAACCTGGGCAGGCAGTACACCCTCGGGGGCTGCCTGTGACCCCTGCTAACCAGTGCGGAACAAAGGTGCTGAAGATATGAGTTATTCAGAGGCCTGGGGGAACTGACTTACAGAAAATGCTTAGCACATGGCCTAGCATGAGGAGTTCTTTAAATCTGAGTCTCCTCCCCACTCCACCTCTCAACCCTTTTCCTGAACTCTGTCTTTACTGATTTATCTAATCATCCAGCAAAGAACAAATCACTCCAAAGCCATGGCAGGCTTGAACACAACTAGTTACTCCAACACTGATGGAGTCCTATGACTCCCTCCATAAAATCAACTGAGTAGAATATCGAACAGCTCTTCTGAACATTTTCAGACAAATATAATTTAGAAACCCTTCCACTTGGGAATGATCTCAAACTTTTCATTTATTTACTAGGGGATCAAACACAAGCACAGAAACCCAATAGGCAAATTTCACTTAAGCTTGGCTTTTGTCCTCTGGGGTTTTATTATTGTTCAGGTTTTGTTCTTAAGTTTTGTCTTTCAATGATGTGGTTTGGTAGAGAACTTTCTCCTGCTTTTGATTTTATTCTTTCAGAATCTGAAAGGAAGTCAGCTGTCCTTTCTCGGCTTCAGTTCCTTCATCTGTATAAATGAAGTTGTTTTAAATTATTTTTCATGTCTCTTCTAACTTTAAAATGTTATAACATATGCACACACCTTTGTGAGTCCCGATGACGGTCCAACGCAGACCAAGCTAAACACATGACTGACATTTCCCCAGAGGCACTTGGTTGAGCCTCCCGGGGTTGGGGGCAGGCAGTGAACCTGCCCCATCTGGCGTCCCACTCCTGAGGTGTGCCCTCCCTCCCGAATGACCCCTTTCAGATCAAGTACAAGGCATTTCTTCTCAACTGGAGGCCTCCCCCAATGCCAGGTAGCCTTTACTTCTCTCTCCCTCCTCTGACCTCTAACCACAACACTTGAGGACAACATAAACGGGCACTTGATTTCTCTCCCATTTTGTCATAGGGAATTTTATATCATGCTGAACAGTCTGAGAAACGACTGCCTGATGATTTTTCAATGTGATGTAGAAAGAGTCTACATCACATTGAAAAAGGAGATGGGTAAAGCAACAAGACTTGGTCAAAGGCCAGTGGCAGTTTTAAAGAGGAGAAAGAATCAGCAGATACCTCAAGTCTGGATTGAGCCCCACTCTTCCATTCCAGAATTTCGTTCATGCTTTCAAATATACCATGCTTTTAGCCAAAAAATTAACACACTGACACACTTAATGAGTAATTTTATTTAAAAATATGCTAACTTGTTCTAGCATAGAAAGCTTAGAGGCAGGATATGGAAATCAAAAATAAATTTCCTGCTCTAATTTCTTATAACTTCCAACTTTTTGTAAAACAAAAAGGCCCTGAGAACTCAGAACAAATTCTTAGCTCTGGGGAAATTATCTTCTTTTATATTACCTTCCACTCTTATCTAATCCTGATTTCAAATTTCAAAAGTAAGCAAGACCAAATTTGGGAGAAATAAACAAAAAAGAATGAGCAAGGGGTGAAAATCAGAGTTTACTATATTCGTTTGTTTTCATGCTGCTGATGAAAACATACCCAAAAATGAGCAATTTACAAAAGAAAGAGGTTTATTGGACTTACAGTTCCACATGGCTAAAGGCAAGGAAGAGCAAGTCACATCTTACATGGATGGCAGCAGGCAAAGAAAGAGCTTGTCAAGAGAAACTCCCGTTTTTAAAACCATTGTGAGACCCATTCACTATCACAAGAACAGCACAGGAAAGACCACGGGGTCCCACCTACAACATGTGGGAATTATGGACGTTACAAGATGAGATTTGGGTGGGAATACACAGTCAAACTGTATCATTCATGATGTAATTATTCCAAATGAGGAATCCACTGCTTAGCTAAAGGCAATGATGAAAAACAAAAAAAAGGCAGGGGGTAGGGGGGAGCAAAAAAAGGCAGGTGGGGGGTGAGGGGAGAAACCTAACATTTATCCATTCATGTTCCATTGTACAAACCATGTTTTAGGAATCTATTCTTTCTGAGACCCTCTCTGGCCCAGCACTGGACAATCTCATATCATGACTAAAATGGTTGACTTCTATCATTAAGGACTTCACCCTAACTTAGAACCACTGAAGAATTACTAAAGATTTTGGTCAGAAAGGGCCTTTGGTCATCACGCTGTATTTGATTTACTTTGTTTTAGTGGCAGATTTATCACCTGTACTCACATCCAAGTCGAAGGGGCTCCAAAGCCCAGCTCCTTCTATGGCATGGTATTTTATTCCCAGGGGTGGAGAGAATCAGGAATCCAAGTCCAAAGCTATGCCATTTAAACATGGGAAGCCAGCATACATTTTTACAAACTTTGCTCTTTTTTTTTTTTTTTTTCAAACTTTGCTCTTGAAAGCCCATCAGAATGACAGAAGTACAGATTATCGCCAAAACGACCTAGAGAACTGGAGCATACGGAGAACACAAGCAGCCATCAGCAAATAAATTTTTTCCCAAACACAATTTGAAAAGAAGAAAAGAGAGGGAAAGCCACAAGCAGAATATGCTCCAAGGGGGCTGCAGCTGGCATGAAAGCTTATCTTCCTGGTCCCTAAACAAGTTCTGGGTTCCTGCGGCAGCTATGGGGCAAGAAAGACTGGGACACTGGGATAAGCAGGAGAACACAGGCGGACAAGGGGACTACCGTTGCCAGAGAAGAGAAGTTGTATAGCAGGTGAGGAAAAGCCAAGGAGGAGGCCTATGAGCAGGCCAGGCTGGGCCCTCTGCACAGAGGCTCGATTCTGTGACGAGATGAGAGTTCACGTATTTGCCTCCCATCACTAGATTATGAATAAGGTAACCGCGTAATTTATCATCTGAAGTGCGGAACTTTGAAGTTCAAAGAGAGTGCTCTTATACCAGGACAAAAGGCATAAATAGGGAATGTCCCAGGCCACACTACATGGACATAGGGTCTCTCTAGGCATGAGTTCCTCAGGGCCGGAAGCATGTTTCATTCTGCTCTGTATTCTCAAGACCAAGGAGGCTCTCAGTAAACACTGGCTAAACAATTGATGTGACTACTTTCTCCAGTAAATCAAATTTACCAAAAGCAATCTGTGTAGTATTCCTACCAGGACTGCCTTGTTGCACAAGTCCAGGAGGCACTGTGACAGCCCCATGCAGCAGCTGTGTTCACATAAAAGGAGAAGCACTTTTTAAAAGAAATTTGTTTTTAAACCCTCTCTAAATGAGCTTTGAAATTAACTTCCTCCACATCCACAGCCAACCAAAACTCTGCCCTGAAGCCACTTTCCCATTGAACTTGCTGTGACCTTCCATGTTCATCCCTCCCTTGGCAGGGGAAGACTGTCAGAGCTCTGAGAGCTGCAGAGACAGCTGATGCCCCATGCTGTGAGCCCAGAGCCTTTTTTCACTAGGCTGCTCCAATTTTGGCATTATCTGACTTTGCAACTCAAATCAAAGATCATCAGGCATGAAGAGCAGATCTGCATGCTCAAGTCTAGATGCTGACAGCAATACTGAGAGTCAGCACACATATTAAGAGCAGAAAGATCCTAAAGCTTGTTCTAAGTCCTTTCTCTGTTTGCATCAGTTTGCTGTAATTATCCACAGGTAAGGTACTAAACAAGGGCCCTGGGATTTGTCTCTTTTCCAAGGAGAAAACACCCAAAAAGCACAAGTGAACTTTTTTGCAAGGGTGTTTCAGGGAAGTCCAGAAACAAGCACACAGCAGGAGCTAGCACTGGGCCCTCAGACTGACAGCTGTGAGTCCTATTAATGGACCTCCAGCACCCTTCTTACATTTCACTGTTTTAATCTAAGCTACCAAACAATTCTAATGAGACCAGCCCATAAACTATTCAGGTGCCTCTGAAGCAATCATCTAAAAGTCCTCCCACAAGAAGGGGTAGAATGTGGGTAAAAAAGAGAAATGGGGAAGAAAGCAGTGGGACCACCAGCCAGACCTCAAAGTGCCTTGCATTTTTTGGATCCCATTATCAGATCACATACTAGATGTGTAATGTGAATTCCCATGTTTATAAATCCTGGAATTACTTTACAAACTACATTGCTCTGTAATGTGTTCTGTGTTGCACCATACGTTGTATTAAAAATAATAGCCTGTAAAATGTAAGCAGTTAGTGGAAACAACCTGGTCCTCTCTGTTTTTCTTGAAAGGCTGGGTTTTCAAGTAGAACTACGGCAGAGAACTAAAGAAATATTGTTTATAGGCATAATGCTCAAGATGCCTACAAACAGGCCTTCCTTAGGTGAAGGAGATTCAAAGTTCCAAAACAGTAAGCATTGTAGAGAAATTAAAATCATTTTATTGAGCATTTACTGTGTATGAAGCACAAGCTCATGTCTTAAACTACTTTCAGATGCCACTAGTAATTTTGATAACTACCTACCAATGCCAAATGCTCAAACTAGTACCCAACTAGTTCCCCTAACATTCCAGTAATCCACCCTCAATCTCATTACCTCTTACCCACTGAACTATTTTCTAGGAACCTTTTATTCATCCTCAAGTTGGCTGAGACACCACCATAATTTTCTTACTTTCCAAGATGTAACATGGAACACCCTAGGAGTCTGCTCAAAAACCTTCAATAAACACTCAGAGTATGCTTAAAAAAGAGCTTAACTGCCCTGGTGTGGCTTCATGCCCTCTGAGGTTGGGCACCAATCTCTTTCTAGGAAGCAGAGTTCAGGGGAAAAGTTTGGGTTCTGAACCCAGATAGCCCCATTTCAGATGCCAGCTCTACCATTTATCTTCACCTATTAAAGGGGAATTACAACAGCAACTAACAAGATGGTCATGAGGATGAAGGGAATAATTTGCCTAAAAGAACTCAGCACAGGCCTGGTATGCAGAACTGTTCCATAAACGTTAGCTATTTTCACTATCCTCAGCTTCTTCTACTCACTGAACAAATATCTGAGCACTGCTGTGGGCCAGACACTCTCCTGTCCTTATGCTCAGCTTACAGACTGAACAAAACAAAGCCCTTGCCCTCCGGAAGCCACCCAAGAACGGGGGGAGAGAGAGAATTCAGGCCTTCCCTACACATGATCCATAGGCCAAAGTGGAACTTCCCTAGCCTGCTCCAGCATTGCTCAGCACTATTTCCACCTGGAATGTTTACTTCTACATGTCCAAATCCTGCCTATCTTGTAAGATCCAGCTCCAGGTGCTGAATTTCCAGAAGCTTTTGCTAGTTACCTCCAGAGAAGGGCAGCCTGGACTCAGCACTCTGCATCTCTTGTAACTGGTTGGCTGTAACATACAACACAAGGTCTTCCCATGCAAACCACATCTCCTCTGCTACAATCACTAGTTTAAAGGCAGGGAATATAATTTTTCTCTCTTTAACTCCCTGGCACACCTTACCTTCACACACACACACACACACACACACACACACACACACACGGGGGGGAAGAGGAAGAGAGAGAGAGATAGAGAGAGAGAGAGAGAGAGTGAAATAGGCAAAGAAATCCTAATTAGCCTCTCATCATGCTATGATTAAGCCACAAAACCTAAACAGAAATCTGGACTACAAAGACATGTTAGGAAAGAAAAGAAATATCTTTGGAGAACCACATAATACAAATACACACTATCAGAGTTTAGTAACTTATCTTGGCTAAGAAGTTGTAAAGTCTCTTTCTTTACGTGACTACTTCTGTCTTCCTAGATGGGGTTGGGAAACTGGTAAAGTTTTGGTGGACTGGCGAACTTCTAAGATTTGCATGCTTTTACACCCATGAATCAAAAACAGAGAAAGATCAAGGCTTTATACACTTTCAGGATGTCATCAGAGTATCCAGTTTCTAATATGCATTGAACAGCGCCAGTACAGAACAGAGGGAGGATTCATCCATTTGTCTAGAGGGCTTCAGACAGATGTGTACTGTGCTCTCAGATTCAAGGCTGAATCAGTAATGAACAGGAATGGCTAATGATGTCCAGCCAGAATTGGTTCAGTATGATTCAGAGTTCAGAGATAGCACATCACTGTTAAGCAGGGTCAAAGAGGCCTAGCTTCCACCCCTCCTGGAACCCCAGGGGCAACTGTAACCAATGGACCAGAGAGGAATGGTCAGTTGTCCTCAGAGCCCCCTGGTCCTCACACTGGGGTAGTCTAATCAGATAACAAATAACCCTCAGAAAACTCAGCCTTTGATTTCAAATAAGAAACATGTTGTATTCTGGAAAAGCAAAAGAACAAATGAAACAGACATTTCTTTAATAGCCATAACCCAACTTTAGTGAAGACTGTCCAGCACTAAGCAAGTAACAGGCTCATAACTGAAAAACAGGATGAGTCTATCTGGAGAAAGGTTTTTCCATATAACTGAGGACTGATTCTGAATGTCTGAAGTTTCTATTTAGTTAATGGAAATCTCCTAAAATGTACTAGGCATGTCTATTATAGACAATATTCTAGAGTTTGGCTTTTCTTGAAGACACCACTACAAATATAGCCACTGTGCTAAGCTCAAGTCCAAGAGCTGCTTTCCAGGGTCCTATAAAATAGAGCACATCAGAGGAGACCTCTGTCATATCCAGGTTCTTGGTCTTCCCCGACCTTTACTTGCTGCTGAGACACTGGAGGAGACAAACTTCTCCACAAGTTTTAGTTTGGGAGGTGGCAGGAATAGTTTGGAGAAATAGATTTCGTAGGGTAGCGTCTGGCTGTCCTGAGCTGGTGTCATATATCCTTTAAGCCAGGGGGATCTAAAAGGTTGCTCTCAGGAAAGCCATGTGCCTTCTGGAGATGGAACTATTCAATCCCTCATTATGGTCATTTATCAATAAATATTTACTGAGTGGCCACCATGTCCCAAGTACTGTTTTAGGCAATAGAGACTCTAATGACTTTGCCTGTCTTGCTTAACTGCAATCAGACCTCTGGCATCAGAGGTCTCTGCCTCAAGAATCTTACATTCAAGTAGAAGGAATTTCAGATAATGGCAAAGTAATTGGCCAAGGTTAGAGACTGTTTAGGTAGGGAGGTCAGAGAAGGTTTCTAAACAGTGAGTTTAAGCTAAGACCCAAATGATAGGATGTAGCTCATAACGCAGAGATGCGGTAAAGCCAACTAGCCATTAGAAAGCCCTCTAAAGCACATTCTAGAGACAGAAAGACAAAGGTAGCCAGAGAACAGTAAAAGACCAGCAGGAATGAGAACAAGGCCAAGAGACAGCTACGGCTAGGCCTTGGGCACAGGTCATTTACCCTTGTAAGGTAAATGTTTTAATTTTAAGTATAATGGGAAGACACTGGAGAGGGTTAGGCTGACAAGTGATAGAACTCAATTTATGATGTTAAAAGGTTTATTGGGCTGGACGTGGTGGCTCACACCTGTAACCCTAGAACTTTGGAAGGCCAAGGAGGGCAGATCACCTGAGGTCAGGAGTCTGAGACCAGCCTGACCAATATGATGAAACCTTGTCTCTACTAAAAATACAAAAAATTAGCCAAGAGTGGTGGCACATGCCTGTAGTCCCAGCTACTCAGGAGGCTGAGGCAGGAGAATCGCTTGAACCTGGGAGGCAGAGGTTGCAGTGATCCAAGATCACTCCACTGCACTCCAGCCAGGGCAACAGAGTGAGAATCTGTCTCAAAAAAATGATTACTTGATATGCTGTGTGCACTGGAGGCTTCACCATGGCCAACCTTGTTTGTAAACTGTGCTGATGTGACAATAGCATATGGTGGTTAAGAGTGCAGACTCTGGACCTAGATTCTGCCACTTACTACCTGTGTAACTTTGAGTCAATTAATTCCTCTATGTGCCTCAGTTTCTGCATCTGTCAAAGGAAGATATTTGCTGTTTTAGTTTCTATTTTAAGAGCAAAAGTAAAAGGGGGGGCATCTAAGGGTCTAAATATCACTAATATGACACACTTCTTTCCAAGAGGCCTCTAGCATATTAGTCTGTTCTCTCCTCTCTCCCTCCTTCTCTCCCTCCCCACCCAACCCCCAAAGGAAACAGACAGGTGGCACAATTTTGTTAACAAAGTAAAAAGTGCCCCCTCATTTTTATTGCTGGAGACTATCACTACGGTGAGAGGAAGAAGTATACCCAATATGTGAATTAGGATTTAGTGCACCACTCAGTAGGACACTGTTTCTTAAAGATAAAGCCAATCTTCTCTTGTATAAAAAGCTTTTCCTTCTCAAAGTGAAAAATATCTCTGTGGCTAAAGTCATTCACGCTGAGCATTTGAGCAACATGGTAGACTCCCACAGGCCTGATTGCTCATTTTCTAACAGCTGCAGACAGAATCTAGTGAACTCTTAATGATGCAGGGGGCTTTCAGCCTGCCATGCATCCTCTATTACAGCAAGGATATAGTTTTCAATATCAGGAAGCCCGGCTTCTCCCTTCAAAAGGCAAGAGAGGGTGAGTGTATCAATATTCCTTATACAACATGAAAACTAGACTTTCTTTCTTTTTTTTAATTAAGACAGGGTTTCACCATGTTGGTCAGGTTGGTCTGGAACTCCTGACTCAGGTGATCCACCTATCTCAGCCTCCCAAAGTGCTGGAGTTACAAGCATGAGCCACCATGCCCAGCGGAAGAAAACTAGACTTTCTATGTCTAGATTTCCTTCACTGGGACCCTGTATGTTATAATATCATCATTTTTCTATTTTGAATTTTCTAAGAACAAATCACAATTTAAATTCAAGTTATTCAATTATTAACAAAGGTTAGGATGGATGCAAAGGCTTTCATCCAACTAAAACTCATTTTCTGAATTTATTGGATAGGAAGGAAACAAGGAATATTCCTGGCTGATTCCCAGGTGTCCCCTCCCACTGGCTTATCCCTCCCCACTTCATTCTCATGAGAAATGGAAGTCACCCATGGGATCTGGATGCCCATTAGAATCTTCCTGCCTTACAGAAACTATGGCTACAAATTCATCCCTCTCATAAAACTATACTGAATTAGGATACAACTATAAGAAATCGTCACAGGGATTTTTGTTTTTTTAATGACAAGGCACATTAAGTAAAAAACACAAAGAAAAGGCCACCTCAAATACAAGCAAGCAGGAGACATTACACAGCTTAATATAATCAAATTTATTTATTTAGTTTTTGTTTTTGTTTTTGTTTTTGAGACAGAGTCTAGCTCTGTTGCCCACGCTGGAGCGCAGTGGCACAATCTCAGCTAACCACAACCTCCGCCTCCCACATTCAAGTCATTCTCCTGCCTCAGCCTCCCGAGTAGCTGGGACTACAGGTACACACCACCATGCCAGGCTAATTTTTTTTTTCCTTTCTTTGTATTTTTAGTAGAAATGGGGTTTCACTACATTGGCCAGGCTGGTCTCAAACTCCTGACCTCGTGATCTGTCCACCTCAGCTTCCCAGTGTTTTTTGTTTTTCTTTTGAGAAAGGGTCTCACTCTGTCACCCAGGCTGGAATACAGTAGCGTGATCCTGGCTCACCATAATCTCCGCCTCCCGGGCTCAAGTAACCCTCCCACCTCAGCCTCCCAAGTAGCTGGGGTTATAGGCATACGCCACCATGCCTGGCTAATTTTTTTTTTTTTTTTTTTTGGTAAAGATGGGCTTTCACCATGTTGCCCAAGCTAATATAATTAAATTTAATAAGCAGTTACTATATGCTGGGTATTGCTGTGCCCGCAATGGGTTCAGACACATAAAAAAAATCAAACTATGGCCCTCTTCTGCAAAAATATCAGTATTATAGTTGATATCAGTATTAGTTGAAACAAGTATGCAAATGGCAACAACATAAAGCAAAACATGGTCTGGCAAAGTGTAGCGTGGGCTCAGTGGTTGGGAACAAGCCATTTGAACTGGGAAAAACTAGCACAGGCTTCACAGGAGCCATAGCATTTAAGCTGAGTCTTCAATCATGAAAAGAAATTTGACAAGGACAACAAAAGGCAATCCATACTGAGGGAAGAGAATGAGGTGGTGGGAGGATGCACCAAATTGGTGTGACTACAGTATGGAGGGAACGTGGTGGAAGAAAAGCAAAGAATGGCATATTTGAGACAAAAATATCAGAAGGTGTTGAGTATCAAGCTCAGGGGTTCCGGCTTTCTTCTTTAGGCAGCACAGAACTCAAGGCTTCGGAGCAGAGGTGGATGAACAAATCTGTGTTTTAGAAAGCTCACCTATAAAAGATGTAGTTGTGAATACAAAAATTAAAAAAAAGAGAGAGAGAGAGAGAAAGGGAGCCGCTTGGCCTAGGGAGAGAAAATAGTTGGAAAGCAGCTTCAGCAGGCTATGGAACAGAGAAATGGCATCTGATTCCCATCACAGAGGCAGGCTTAGAAGAAAAAAAGGCAGGTCTGATTGGTAAATGCTTCAGATAAAATAATAGATGACATTTTCTTCATGCTTTTCTGCCATTTTCAAATAGGTACACATTCTTAAAGGTGAGGGAGAACAAACATAATTATTTCAGAGAAAAAAAACTACTAAAATGTACTGACAATTGGATTGTGTGTGCTGGAAAAGAGGAACATTTGAGACATAAAGAGTTAAAAGCGGCCGGGCGTGGTGGCTCATACCTGGAATCCGAGCACTTTGGGAGGCCAGAGGCGGGCAGATCACGAGATCAGGAGTTCCAGACCACCCTGGCTAATATGGTGAAACCCCGTCTAAGAATACAAAACTTAGCTGGGCATGGTGGCGCGCCTCTGTAATCCCAGCCTGTAATTCCAGCTACTCGTGAGGCTGAGGCAGAAGAATCATCTGAACCTGGGAGGCAGAGGTTGCAATGAGCCGAGATCGTGCCACTACACTGTAGCCTGGGCAACAGAGCGAGATTTCGTCTCAAAAACAAAACAAAACAAAACAAAAAATTAGCTGGGCGCCGTGGTGCACGCCTATAGTCCCGGCTACTCAAGGAGGCTGAGAGGCAGGAGAATCACTTGAACCCAGGAGGCGGAGGCTGAAATGAGCCGAGATCACACCACTGCACTCCAGCCTGGCCCACAGAGTGAGACTCCATCTCAAAAAAAAAAAAAGTTAGGGCCAGCGCAGTAGGGCTCACGCTGTAATCCCAGCACTTTGGGAGGCTGAGGTGGGCTGATCACTTGAGCTCACAAGTTCGAGATTAGCCTGGGCAACATGGTAAAACCCCATTTCTACCAAAAATATATATATAATAAATTATTTTTTTAAGTTAAAAATTAACTTAAAAAAGACTTCCACTGATGGTGACTGGTCATGCCTCGAACCCAAACAAGAACAAAGTTTGAGGAAAGGAAGCATATTTCATCCACCATCATCTTCTGACCAATGAGAAAAGGGAAAGGGTATTAAATCTAGTTCAGGTCCCACTTACCCAGAGCCAGACTAAAATTACTCTGCAGTGCTCATGAAAACACGGTTTTCTTTCTTTTTTTTTTTTTTTGTTTACTTTTTTTTTTTTTTTTTGAGACGGAGTCTTGCTCTGTCACCCACGCTGGAATGCAGTGGTATGATCTCAGCTCACTGCAACCTCCACCACCCTGGTTCAAGCACTTCTCCTGCCTCAGCCTCCCCAGTAGCTGGGATTACAGGTGTGCCACCACCACGCCCGGCTAAGTTTTGTATTTTTAGTAGAGACGGGGTTTTCCCATGTTGACCAGACTGATCTCGAACTCCTGACCTCAGGTGATTCACCCGCCTTGGCCTCACAAAGTGCTGGGATTACAGGCGTGAGCCACTGCGCCCAGCCTAAGCAAAATAAATATAAACTAAGGAATGTGTAAACAATGTGACAACAGGATATGGTTAAGAAATCATTTTCAAGTTTAAACTCCTTTTTAAAGTGTCCTTAGCATGCCAGGAATATATATGCTAATAAGTTAGTTCTCTAATTTTTTAAGACATCTATTAGATAAGGTTATTGCACTATTTGGCCCAAAAGTATCATGGTTTGTATTACTATATTCACTACAGTTAAATCGTATTTCTCTATAGTCTAAGTTAATTCTCTCATATTAAGTGATATTTGTTCCTATTACCCTGTCACTTCAAATCTGAAATGCTGAATTAGGAGGCTTTTCAGTTCAAAAGCCAATGGACAATTGGCTTCTGTCCAACTTAAGTACAAATAAAACTAAATATATACATGAGTAAAATTATTAGGTTTGTACCAGTGTCAATATCCTGGTTGTGACTTGATACCATAGTTTGGCCAAATGTTACCATTTTGGGAAACTGGGCATTTATAAAAAGAATCTCTCTACATTTTTCCTTATAACTGCATGTGAATCTATAATTACCTCAATTTTAAAAGGGAGAGGGTAGCCAAAAAAAAAAAAAAAGCCAGTGGGCAACTCTGTCCTGTGAAACCCTATTTGCTTTGACCACACAGAGACCAGCAACAAAAAGGGAAGCTTTGCAGAGACTAGAGTGGTGGGTTCTCAGGGTGTCTGGGGCATTTAGCCAGGGTAATACAAAATTTCAATTAGACAAGAAGAATAACTTTAAGGGATCTATTGTACAACATGGTGACTATAGCTATTAATAATGTACTATATTCTTAAAAATCGCTGATGGTTAGGAGTGGTGGCTCACGCCTGTCATCCTAGGACTTTGGGGAGGCCAAAGTGGGTGGATCACCTGAGGTCAGGAGTTCAAGACAAGCCTGGCCAACATGGTGAAACCCTGTCTCCACTAAATATACAAAAATTAGCTGGGCGTGGTGGCACATGCCTGTGATCTAGCTATTTGGGAGGCTGAGGCGGGAGAATCATCTGAACCAGCGAGGTGGAGGTTGTAGTGAGCCAAGATTGTGCCACTGCACTCCAGCCTGGGTGACAGAGTGAGATTCCATCTCAAAAAAAAAAAAAAAAAAAAAAATAACTGAGAGATTTTAAATGTTATCACCACAAAAAAATATGTGAGGTAATGCATATACTAATTAGCTTGATTTAGACATTCTACAAAGTATACATATTTAAAAACATCATGTTGTACATAATATATACAATTTTTGTCAAATAAAAATACTTTTTTTTTGGAGACGAGTCTCCCTGTCATCTAAGCTGGAGTGCAGTGGCACAATCTTGGCTCACTGCAACCTCCACCTCCCTGGTTCAAGTGATTCTCCTGCCTCAGCCTCCCAAGTAGCTAGGATTACAGACATGTGCCACCACGCCCAGCTAATTTTTGTATTTTTAAAAGAGACAGGGTTTCACTGTGTTGGCCAGGCTTGGTCTCAAACTCCTGATCCCAGGTGATGTGCCCAACTTGGCCTCCCAGAGCACTGGGATTACAGGGGTGAGCCACCACACCCAGCTGCATTAATTTTTTAATTAAAAAAACTTTTTATTTTTAAAAAATGGAGGCTTTAGAGCTACTTGCTTATAGGTAAAAGCATAAAAATGTATCAGATTCTGAATCTCACAGACCACAAGGTAAAAGGGAGAAAGAGAAGATTCGTGAATAATAAGCTTTACACAGTCCTGTAAAGAGGTAAAGCGGGTAGTATTATTGCTCTGCATTGTACAAACCAGGAAGCAAAGGTTCAGTGAGGTAAAGTGGTCTGCCCAAGTCTACGCACCAGAGTAAAGCAAGTATTCACAACTCAATGTAAAAACACAAAAAGGAAATGTAATTTCCTATTAGGAGAGGAGTAGGTGAGGAGAGGCAGAAAGGAGGAGCATAATCTCCAAAGCATCGGTGTAAATATCCAGACTCATGACCTGTTACAAAGCTTTATATTACGTGCTATAGAGAAGGAGATACAGTTAAATGTGTCCCTACCCAACACCAGAGGGTGCAGACTCTCACCCTCAACTAAAAATGACTGATGCTGCTAAGAGCATGACACAGGCCAAAGCAAACCTTTGAATCCCTGATAGATAGGCCTCTATAATGGCAAGGTATTATACCACCTGGCCTGCAATTATTATTCTTATTTGACCATCAAAAAATCTTGTGGAATACCATGAACAGGAAAGGTTAGGGGACTTTTCATTTATTAGACAAATTTTACTGAGTAACAACTATGTGCCCAGGCACTAAGCAAGGTGTTACAGGTAAAATTACTTTTTTTTTTTTAAAGGCGGGGGGAGGGGGGTAGATATGGGGTGAGAGATACAGACATTAATCAAATTATCACAACATAAATTAAGCCGTGGTAAACGTTACAAGGCAAAGCTTTGAAGGCATACAAAAGGGATGTAAGAATGCCCAGCAGGAACAGATCTAGGTTACGGGACTTTAAAAACAAAACACAGTCCCTGCCCTCTGGAAGCTCATAATCTAACAAAGAGGACTATACAAATAGATTGCTTCAATATAGTGCAACACCAGGTAAAAGTGCTTCCTTGTGTTCAAGTCTGAGAAGATGTTCTAGGCTCATCTATCTTGGACGCTTCCTGCTTAGATTTGAAACCAGCCATTTCTCCAAAGTGCCCCAATTCCTTTCACTGGGAATTGGCCCTTTCAAATTAGGTCTGTGCCCTCTGACATGGCTTGAAAGGGCTCCTACTGGCTAATATGAGACCTCAGGAAGATGCTCAAATGGAATGGAACACCATTTAAAGTATGTTTAAATTCATGAGTTATATTAATACTAAAAAGACCCTCTGTGGTCATCTTTTGGAGACTGGTAGACACTAGCTCATGTTCTGAAAATCTAAGGAAAGAATAAAGCAGTCGAACTGCCTTTCCTATACAGACTGTATTTCAGAATAATCAACTAGTTGAAGAAGCAAAGTTCTTTATAGAAGAATCACAGCTAATAAATAATAGAACTAAAGGAAATGACAGAATTAGAAAATGTCCTATTTTTGTGACAATTGAGGATAACTGAACACAGATTAATTAGTAGGTGACATTAAGAAACTGGCAGTAATTTTGTTAGGCATGATAATGGTACTATAGTTATTTTTTAAGACCTTATTACAAATACATATTAAAATATTTATAGGTAAAATAATAGGACACATGGAATATGCTTTAAAATTCTCCAGGAGACTGGGGGGCAGTGGAGGGAAGACAGATGAAACAAAAACAGCAGAACACTAAAAGTTGTTGAAGCTGGATGACAAACATGGAGATTCATCGTTTCATTGTCTTTACTCTAATGTATGTTTGGGGTAAAAAAAAATCCATGACAAAAGGTTGGGAAAAAAGATCCACCTTTATGCATGAGATAATCATCACAATGCATACTTCGAATGGCAAAATGACCTAAATCTCTATCAATAGGAGACAAATTAAGTAGATCATAACACATAAAAAGAATCCTATGAGGCCATAAAAAATATTTCAAGGTCATTTAGGTTGTAGTGAGGCACGACTGCACCACTGCACTCCAGCCTGGAAAACACGGTGAGAGCCTGTCTGGGGAAAAAAAAAAGAGCTCTTCTTTTTGTTTTTTTACATTCCAAAACCAAAATCAAGAAATTGCTTCTCAAAAAAACAAACATTTGGGAATGACAGTAAGAGGAATTAAACACACACACACCACAAACTTCACTCTGTAAGCCTAAAACTCATACACTTCCCCCTCTTCCTCCATAAATATCATAAAATTCATCCTGTTAAAGTGTACAATTCAGTAATTTAATTATTTGTTGACACCTAATATATATTTGTTTCATTTTAAAGTCTAAGATACAATTTGGTCTTCCTTAATATAGTGCCATAAACATATCTTCTGAAACAGACCTCTGAAAATACAGTATTATCCATGTCCTTAGACCATCACTTCGTAACATTTTAGAGGTGGGCCTAGTCATTTAATCATACGATTTTTTACTCTCATGTCAAATGCCTGTGAAAAATCAGCATTCTCTCAGAACCAGGCTTCTCTGTAATTTACTATGAAGAAGACAGAGGGGCTGGGGGGACTTGAAGAAGCTTTCTCACATGTATTGGATTCCTTCACATATGGAATCCCTTCTCCTCTTCTAGCTGATTTTTTAAAGATTGGTGTTTCATACCATAAAATTTATCCTTTTAAAGTGTACAACTCAGTAATTTATAGTATACGCACAGGGTGTGCAGCCATCACCACTATCAAATTCTAAAATATCTTCATCACCTCAAAAGAAACTGTTATCCTTGAGCAGCTGCTTCTGATCCCTCCTCCCCTCAGTCCCTGGCAACCACTAATGCAATTATCATCCTCACTAAGGCTATTTTGTTGGTGAAGGGGAGAAGATGCAAGACATTCATTCTTGAGTCAAAGGATCTCCATTCTATGAGGTTTGTAATATACAAAGAACATGCTTCAACTCCGCATGTACCATTATGCATTGAGGAAGATAAATAAGCATCATCCTCTTGAATTAATCCTTCTACTATAGAGCAGAAATCAAACCAAACTGCCAGATTTGGCTTACTCTGACTGCATTGCTAATAAACTCGGAACATTTGGCATGGCATATTTCATAATCTTCTATCTCAACAGTCTGAGGCAAAAATAACAAAAAAAGAAAATCTACAGCAATTACCACAAAAAAATAAACTAACTGTAAAAAGTAGTAAATGAAGTCATTAAAACAAGCTAAATTCATACCAATGTTTGCTCATTTCACTGGCAAAACTCATCAAAACAGTTCAAGTATTAAATGTACTGAGAGATTTTCTACAGATTTTTTGTTTTTATCTTTTTAGAGCAACCAGATTAAAATTTAAGGGAAAAAAGTGGGACTGACACAGTGGAATATGCTTTAGTAGATGCCTGATCCTAACGGTAATATTGCTTGGGTATTGCCCATATATTAAAGACGAGAAGTTACTTTGTTGTGAGCAGAATTCCAAGAGAAAAAAATTAAGAAATCACTGTGAGGTGTGGACTCAGGGAGAGGAGCATCACACACTGAGGGCAGTGGGGGGTGGGGCTAGGGGAGGGACAGTGTAGGGTGGGGAGGGTGGGGAGGGATAACATGCGGAGAAATGCTGGATATAGATGAAGGGGGAATAGAGGCAGCAAACCACCTAGTTATGTATGCACCTATGCAACAACCCTGCATGAGCTGCACATGTACCCCAGAACCTAAAGTAAAATAATAAATAAATAAATAAATAAAAAGAGCAAAAAAAAAAAAAAAAGGGAAATCACTGTGAGGTACCAGTGATCTTCCTTAATTTCAAAAATGCAACTGTATACCTAACAAAGGCATTAATTTTTGTAACAAATCTTTTATTTCTTCTTGTAGCAGACAACATAATGTATCATCCATGATCATATCCTGACAAATATCTTCTCAAAAGCAGTTGTGGAAGAAAAGTTTTAAATTTCTCTTTATAAAATAATATCTGCCTATTGCAAGTGATTTTAAAAATGCAAGACAGAAATTTAACCAATCTATAATTTCATCAATTAGATAACACCATTATCATTTTCACATATTTCTTTCCAGATAATTTTTCTACGCATTTGTACAAAGTTGAGACCTTGCTGTATTTAAAGTTTGCAGTTATCTTTTTCATTTTACATTATTCCATTTGCATGTCCCCCACATCACTGAAAACTCTTTATAAACTACACTTGCTACAGAGTGCACCATCACCTGGATAAACATGTAAATACTTACACACATTTATCTTATATTCTCCTAGTGCTGGGTATTTCAGATTTCCCAATTTGAAAGCCACCATTTCTTATTTCAAGTGATTTTTTAAATCATCATGCACATATTTTTTTCTTGGACACGCAACACATGCACAAAGGCCGTATCATTTGGTTGCAAAGGACTTGGATATTTGCAAGCCACTGTGATGCAGGGTAACTGCCAAAAGCTACATTCCTGTCTGAGAAAAAATATCGTCCATATCATTAGGACTTTGGAATGAACAAACAATGACCCATACATTCTTTAAACCACTTAGAAATTAAAGGCCATGCCCTCAATCAGTCAAAAAGCATTCTCTCCTATCTTAAACATGCAATCAGACCCCTCTCCTGCCCTGTAATACCAAAATCGTGAGGAAGGAAGATTCATTTTGTTTACCTGTGTGTCACTTTGGTAATGGCTATCTATATAGCTGACCCTGAATTTCTAATTTAGACTCTATTCACAGACAGACCAATATTTCACAAAGGTCACTCTGCAAAGGATCCCAGGAACTATTATATAGTACCCTAGAATCCTTTCTCTGCCTCCCAAAAGGCCTTTTGTTCTTAAGTAAGAAATAAACAAGGCCAGGAATGGTGGCTCAAGCCTATAATCCCAACACTTTGGAAGGTCAAGACAGGAGGATTGTTGAGCCCAGGAGTTTGAGACCAGCCTGGACAACATGGTGAGATCTCACCTCTACAAAAAATTGAAAACTTGGCTGATCAGGAAGGTGCATGCCTATAGTCCCAGCTACTTAAAAGGTTTGAGTTAGGAAAATTGTTTGAGCCTGGGAGGCAGAGGTTGCAGTAAGCAAAGATCGTACCACTGCACTCCAGCCTAGACAACAAAGTGAGATACTGTCTCAAAAAAGAAAAGGCTGGGCACAGTGGCTCACACCTGTAATCCCAGCACTTTGGGAGGCCCAGGTGGGTGGATCACTTGAGGCCAGGAGTTCTAGAGCAGCCTGGCCAACATGGTAAACCCTGCCACTACTAAAAACACAAAAATTAGCCAGGTGCGGTGGCAGGCGTCTATAATCCCAGCTACTTGGTAGGCTGTGGCAGGAGAATAATTTGAACCCAGGAGATGGAGGTGGTAGTGAGCCAAGATCATGCCACTGCACTCCAGCCTAGGTGACAGAGTGAGAATCTGTAGAAAGAAAATAAGAAAGGAAGGAAGGAAGGAAGAAAGAAAGAAAGCAAGAAAGAGAGAAAAAGGGAAGGGGAGGGGAGGGAAGAAAGGAAGGGAAAAAAAGTAAGAAAGAAGAGGGAAGGAGGGAATGAAGGGAGGCAAAAGAGGGAGGGAGCGAGGGAGGGAGGAAGGGAGGACAGGACAGAAAAGGAAAGGGAAAGAGAGAAAGAAAGTCAAAGACAGATGAAAGAAAGAAATAGAGAAAGAAAGAAGAGAAGGAGGAGAGAAGGAAGGAGGGAGGGAAAGAAAGATACATGTTTTCTGAAGGAAGGAAAGGAGGGAGGGAAAGAGAAGGATGGAGAGAGAAAGAAAAAGAGAAAGATGGAAAGGTAAGAAGATAGGAAGACTGGAAAGACAAAAAGATGAAAAGACAGAAAGCAAGAGAGAAAGAGAAGGAGGGAGGGAAGGAGGGAGGGAGGGAGGGAGGGAGGGAGGGAAGGAGGGAGGGAGGGAGGGAAGGGAGGGAAGAAAGGGAAGGAAGGGAAGGAAGGAAGGGAAGGAAGGTTAGTTTTCTTCCTAAACTTCGTTCTAAGGTAGTCAAAATTATTCTGGCTGTTAAAGTGCTAGTCCACCTGAAATCCTTATACCTTCAAAAGGTGTTCTCTTTTCTTTTTTTTTTTTTTTTGAGACAGAGTCCCGCTATGTCACCCAGGTTGGAGTGCAATGGCACAATCTCGGCTTACTGCAACCTCCACCTCCCAGGTTCAAGCAATTCTCCTGCCTCAGCTTCCCAAGTAGCTGGGATTACAGGAACCTGCCACCACGCCTGGCTAATTTTTGTATTTTTTTTAGTAGAGACAGGGTTTCACAATGCTGGCCAGGCTGGTCTCGAACTTCCGACCTCAGGTGATCCGCCCGCCTCAGCCTCCCAAAGTGCTGGGATTACAGGCATGAGCCACCGTGCTTGGCCAAAGGTGTGTTTCTTATTCATCTGTGCACACCAAGCCAGTGCCCAGTCACTGTGATAAGGGACCGTTGTTGCTCTTCCAGGCATCTGCTGAACTTTTTCTTTTACTCCCTCCATTGAAAATTTAAACGTACAATCTACTATTAGCCCAGTGGAAAATCCAAGACTTGTTTTATTTTTCTTATCATACTCCCTAAACAATGTGATTACAAAGCAAGGTTATACCTATTAGCCAGAGGCTGGATGAAGGACCTAATGGTTTTGACAGTAACTTCCATTCAAATTCCAGTTAAATGTTGACTATGTGGTTTAGAAACTATTACTTAACTGGGAGGAGTCCCAGAGCTAAGGAACCTCTGGGAATTGTGGTAAGACTGAAGAATAAAGCATATATACAAACCTGACACACAGCAGGAGGTCAAATACATGGTGATTATCTTCATGATGTTCAAACTATTTCTTTTCTATAATCTCCTTCACCATTTATCCATTTTGGCAAAATATGCAAAGCAAACATTTCTAATTCACTTTTCACTTCACTCAAGCAAAATCACCTCTTTCTTCATGGCATGCCCATCAAGTACCCATATAGTGCTTATCAAAGCTATTATCTCCCCTTTCAAGTCTGCTCCTGTTCTTGCTCATTTGTATTCTCTTTCATTCTTCACTGCTATAGTGTGAATGTTCTTGTCCCCTCCAAAATGTTGAAACCTAAACCTCAATGTGATAGCATCAAGAGTTGAGGATTTGGGGAGGTGCTTAAGTCATGAGAGCAGAGCTCTCATGAATGAGACTAACACTTTATAAAGTGTTAGGGTCTTTTCTGATACATCTTTATGTACAAAATGGTGGGGAGGGCAGGTGGAGGAACTAGCTAGGCCCTTTTTTGCCTTTCCACTCTTCTGCAATGTGAGGACACAGCGTTTGTCACCTCCAGAGGATGCAGCAACAAGGTATCATCCTGGAAGCCAAGGCCAGGCCCTCACCAAACACTCAACCTACCAGCACCTCGACCTTAGACTTCTAGCCTCCAGAACTGTGAGAAATACATTTATTTTTCATTTTTGTGGAGATGGGAATCTCACTTTGTTTATTGCCCAGGCTGGTTTCGAATCCCTGGGCTCAACTGATCCTCTCACCTCGGCCTCCCAAAGTGCTGGGATTACAGCCATGAGCCACTGCACCTGGCCAAATTTTCATTATTTATAAATCACCCAGTCTGTGGATATTTGGTTACTGCAACAGAAACAGATTAAGACATTCTTGGCCGGGCGTGGTGGCTCACGCCTATAATCCAAGCACTTTGGAGGCCAAGGCGGAAGGATCACCTGAGGTCGGGAATCCAAGCCCAGCCTGACCAACTTGGTGAAACCACGTCTTTATGAAAAAAAAAAAAAAAAAAAGACATTCTCCATGATCAGTTTTATGCTCATTTAAATGCAATTTCTTCCAACACTGAAAAACCTGCAGGGCATTCCTTTACTTAAACAGTCAAATTGCTCCTTACATAGTGACTTAAAGTCTCTCCCTTACTCCAGCCTGACTGAGAATCAACTAAATGATGCTTAGACTGATCTAAGCCTGGTTTTTCAGGAAAGGTGAAGACGGAGGCTAAATACCCCTAGGTGATTCTGATATGCCTCACAAAGAGATGACTGCTTATTTCCAAAATAGATTTAAAAAATTAAAAGGTGGGGTATGTAGCCCACAATCCTTTTTTTTTTTTCTGGAAAGAGTGTCTCACTCTGTCACCCAGGTGGGAGTCCACAATCCACTTTACTATACATTTTGACGCACTGAGAAACCTGGCCCAGTAGCCTTCACCCATTGCACTGCAAAGACACTCTAGCCAACACACCGTCAACTACGGTCTCTTAAAACAAGACTGCTCCGAAAACAAACTGTTTATCTGTGGCCTCTCTACCACCATTTGGCTGTTTACGTACAATTTAAATCCATAACAGGTCATCAAAGGCAACCAGTGATAGTGCTGGAATGCTGGATCAACCACAAAGAAATGAAAGAAGGCTATCTCACGGGATGCTACAAAATGATCATAAAGCTAACAAGTACTTACTATATGTCAGCACTTACTATATGGCAACCACTTTCCACATATGAACTCATTTACCTCACGACAACCCTATGGATCAACACTGTCCCCATTTTGCAGATGAAAAACTACGGAGAGGTTAAGAAACGTACCCAGTACCACACAGCTAATGAAAGAAGGTCTAAAGGGGGAGTGTGAATTCTAACCCAAACAGTCTGGCCCCAGGTTAACTTTTCAATTATAAATTGCCTATTTTACATAGCTGGAGTCACCTTCAAAGAAAAGAAGAGAGGCCATGCGCGGTGGCTCACGCCTGTAATCCCAGCACTTTGGGAGGCTGAGGCCGGTGAATCACGAATGAAGTCAGGAGTTCAAGACCAGCCTGGCCAACATGGTGAAACCCTGTCTCTACTAAAGATACAAAAAATTAGCTGGGCATGGTGGCAGGCACCTGTAATCCCAGCTACTTGTGAGGCTGAGGCAGAGAATGGCTTGAACCCAGGAGGCAGAGGTTGCAGTGAGCCAAAAATGCTCCACTGCACTCTAGCCTGGGCCACAAGTGAGACTTCGTCTCAAAAAAAAAAAAAAAAGAAAAAGAAAAGAAGAGAAAGAAGAACACCAACTAAGAGCTGATGAATGGAAGTGCCAACATTACAAAATGCTTTTGAGACATCTCTGTAACTTGAGAGCATTTGTCAGCAAGTTACAAAAAAACAATAAATGTTATAGACAGAGGTAGGTCATGATTTCAGAGGATATGAAGGTACAAAAAGTAACTGTGAAGTGAGATTTAGAACACAACCCCACAGAGACTATGTATATCGGCTCTCCTTTGCCCGTGTTCCCATTTTCAGGAGTGCATCCCCTGCCCTAAACAGGATGTATCTAGTTTTAGAGATAAGAAAGAAAAAAAAAAAGATCAATTTTCCTTCTAGAAAGTGATCAAGATCTATAAAAATAAGTCTATAAAAATAAGTCTTTGGGCTAGGCCTGGTGGCTCATGCCTGTAATCCCAGCACTTTGGGAGACCAAGGTGGGTGAATCAGCAGGTCAAGAGATTGAGACCATCCTGGCCAACCTGGTGAAACTCAGTCTCTAACAAAAATACAAAACTTAGCTGAGCATGATGGTGTGCACCTGTAGTCCCAGCTACTCAGGAGGCTGAAGCAGGAGAATCGTTTGAACCTGGGAGGCAGGTTGCAGTGAGCCAAAATCACACCAATGCACTTCAGTCTGGGGGACAGAGCAAGACTCCATCTCAAAAAAAAAAAAAAAAAAAAAAAAAAAAAGGGATTTAAACCCGGACAATTAAGGTTTATTAAAAGAAAAAAAAACATGATTTTTAAAGGCCGGGGGCGGGGGGAAAAGCCTGTAAACCCAGCACGTTGGGGGGCCGGGGTGGGTGGTA
>CAUYLG010075807.1:0-15271 GCA_963573385.1 Cacajao melanocephalus
CTGTGGGATCAATGCTGATATCCTCTTTAAATTTATGTTTCTATCTATTTGATTATTCTCTCTTTTCTTCTTTATTAGTCTGGCTAGTGATCTATTTATTTTGTTAATCTTTTCAAGAAACCATCTCCTGGATATATTGATTTTTTTATATAATTTAATTTATGAGGTACATGGGTAGATTGTGCAGGATTGATACATAGGTATACACATGCCACGGTGGTTTCCTCAATCCATCCCCTTGTCATCTACATTAGGCATTTCTCCTAATGTTATCCCTCCCCAAATCCCCCACCCCTGCTATCCCTCCCCTAGCTCCCCGACACTCCAACAGACCCCAGAGTGTGATGCTCCCCTCCCTATTTCCATGTGTTCTCACTGTTCAAAACGGTCAATGAGTGAGAACATGTGGTGTTTTGTTTTCTGTTCTTGCATCAGATTGCTGAGAATGATGGTTTCCACATTCATCGATGTACATACAAAGGACACAAACTCATAATTTTTTATGGCTGGATAGTATTCCATGGTGTTGGTTCCAGGTCTTTGCTATTGTAAACACTGCCACAATGAACACACCTGTAAATTTTTCTCAATAATAGAATGATTTATAATCCTTTGGGTATATACCCAGTAATGGAATTGCTGAGTCAAATTGAATTTCTATTTCTAGGTCCTTGAGGAATCGCCACACTGTCTTCCACAATGGTTGAACTAATTTGCACTCTCATCAACAGTGTAAACGTGTTCCTATACCTCCACATTATCTCCAACATCTGTTGTCTCCAGATTTTTGACTGATCACCATTTTAACTGGTGTGAGGTGGTATCACAATGAGGTTTTGATTTGCATTTCTCTAATAACCAGTGATGATGAGCATTCTTTCGTATGTTTGTTGGCCTCATATATTTCTTCTTTTGAAAAGTGTCTGTTCATATCCTTTGCCCACTTTTGGATGGCTTTGTTTTTTCCTTGTAAATCTGTTTTAGTTCTTTGTAGATTCTGGATATTAGCCCTTTGTCAGATGGGTAGATTGCAAAAATTTTTTGTCATTCTGTTGGTTGCTGGTTCACTCTAATGATTGTTTCTTTTGCTGTGCAGAAGCTCTGGAGTTTAATTAGGTCCCATTTGTCTATTTTGGCTTCTATTGCCAATGCCTTTGGTGTTTTAGCCATGAAGTCCATGCCTATGCCTATGTCCTGAATGGTTTTGCCTAGGTTATATTCTAGGGTTTTTATGGTGATATGTCTTATGTTTAAGTCTTTAATACGTCTGGAGTTAATTTTAGTGTAAGGTGTCAGGAAAGGGTCCAGTTTCTGCTTTCTGCACATAGCTAGCCAGTTTTCCCAACACCATTTATTAAACAGGGAATCCTTTCTCCATTGCTTGTTTTTGTCAGGTTTGTAAAAGATCAGATGTTCGTAGATGTGTGGCATTGCCTCCGAGGCCTCTGTTTTGATACCAGTACCATGCTGTTTTGATTACTGTAGCCTTGTACTATAGTTTGAAGATAGGTAGTGTGATGCCTACAGCTTTGTTCTTTTTGCTTAGGATTGACTTGGCTATGTGGGCTCTCTTTTGGTGCAGTATGAAGATTAAGGTGTTTTTTTTCCAGTTCTATGAAGAAAATCATTGGTAGCTTGATGAGGATAGTGTTGAATCTCTAAATTACTTTTGGCAGTATGGCCATTTTCAAGATATTGATTCTTCCTAACAATGAGAATGGAATGTTTCTCCATCTGTTTCTGTCCTCTCTTATTTCATTGAGCAGTGGTTTGTAGTTCTCCTTGAAGAGATCCTTTACATTCCTTGTTAGTTGTATTCCTAGGTATTTTATTCTCTTTGTAGCAATTGTGAATGGCAGTTCCTTCTTGATTTGGCTCTCTTTAAGTCTGTTATTGGTGTATAGGAATGCTTGTGATTTTTGCACATTGATTTTGTATCCTGAGACTTCGCTGAAGTTGCTTATCAGTTTCAGGAGATAGTGGGCTAAGACGATGGGGTCTTCTACATATACAGTCATGTTGTCTGCAGATAGAGACAACTTGACTAGTCCTTTTCTAATTGAATACACTTTATTTCTTTTTCTTGCCTGATTGCTCTGGCTAGAACTTCCAATACTATATTGAATAGGAGTGCTGAGAGAGGGCATCCTTGTCTAGTGCCAGTTTTCAAAGTGAATGCTTTCAGGTTTTGCCCATTCATTATGATATTGGCTGTGATTTTGTAATAAAAAGCTTTTATTATTTTGAGATATGTTCCATCAATACCTAGTTTATTCTGAGTTTTTAGCATAAAGGGCTGTTGAATTTTGTCAAAGGCCCTCTCTGCATCAATTGAGATAATCATGTGGTTTTTGTCTTTGGTTCTGTTTATATGCTGAATTACCTTTATAGATTTGCATATGTTGGACCAGACATAAATCCCCAGGATGAAGCCTACTTGATCATGATGGATAAGCTTTTTGACATGCTGTTGCAATCGGTTTGCCAGTATTTTACTGAAGATTTTTGCATCTATGTTCATCATGGATATTGGCCTGAAGTTTATTTATTTATTTATTTATTTTGAGTCTCTGCCTGGTTTTGGTATCAGAATGATGTTGGTCTCATAAAATGATTTGGGAAGGATTCCCTCTTTTTGGATTGTTTGGAATAGTTTCAGAAGGAATGGTACCAGCTCCTCTTTGTATGTCTCTAGAATTATGCTGTGAACCCAACTGGAGCTGGGCTTTTTTTTTTGGTAGACTATTAATTGCTGCCTAAATTCAGCCCTTGTTACTGGTCTATTCTGGGTTTCGACTTCTTCCTGGTTTAGGCTTGGGGTGCTGCAAATGTCCAGGAATTTATCCATTTCTTCCTGGTTTACTGGTTTATGTGCATAGAGTTGTTTGTAGCAATCTCTGATGGTGGTTTGTATTTCTGTGAAATCTGTGGTGATAATCCCTTTATCATTTTTTATTGCATCTATTTGATTATTCTCTCTTTTCCTTTTTATTAATCTGCCTAGTGGTCTGTCTATTATGTTGATCTTTAAAAAAAAAAACAGCTCCTGGTTTTATTGATTTTTTTATGGTTTTTTTGTGTCTCTATCTCCTTCAATTCTGCTCTGATCTTAGCTATTTATTGTCTTATGGTAGTTTTTCAGTTTTTTTGATTTTGCTCGTGTAGCTCTTTCAGTTTTGATGATAGGGTGTCAATTTTAGATCTCTCCTTACTTCTCACGTGTGCATTTATTGCTATATGTTTTCCTCTAGACACTGCTTTAAATGTCTCCCAGAGATTCTGGTATATTGTCTCTTCATTTTCGTTGGTTTCAAAGTACATCTTTCTTTCTGCCTTCCTTTCATTGTTTATCCAGTCAACAATCAAGAGCCAGTTGTTCAGTTTCCATGAAGCTGTGCAGCTCTGAGTTAGTTTCTGAATTCTGAGTTCTAATTTGATTGCCCTGTGGTCTGAGAGACTGTTTGTTATGATTTCCGTTCTTTTCCATTTGCTGAGTTCTTTAAATGTGTATTAGGTTTGCTTGGTCCAGGTCTGAGTTCAAGTCCTGGATATCCTTGTTAATTTTCTGTCTCATTCGTCTGTCTAATATTGACAGTGGAGTGTCATAGTCACCTACTATTATTCTGTGGGAGTCTAAGTCTCTTTGTAAGTCATTAAGAAGTTGCTTTATGTATCTGGGTGCTCCTGTATTGGGTGTGTATATATTTGGGATCATTAACTCTTCTTTTTGCATTGATCCTTTTATCATTATGTAATGTCCTTCCTTGTCTCTTTGGATTTTCATTGGTTTAAATTCTATTTTATCAGAGACGAGGATTGTAACTCCTGCATTTTTTTTCTCTCCATTTGCTTGGTAAATCTTCCTCCACCCCTTTATTTTGAACCTATGTCTATCCCTGCATGCGAGATGGGTTTCCTGGATACAGCACACCAATGAGTTTTGGCTTTTTAGTCAATTTTCCAGTCTGTGTCTTTTACTTGGGGCATTTAGCCCATTTACATTTAGAGTTAATATTGTTATGTGTGAATTTGATCCTGCCATTTTGATGCTAGCTGGTTGTTTTCATGGTTAGTTGATGCAGTTTCTTCATTGTGTCGCTGCTCTTTACCATTTGGTACATTTTTGGAGGGGCTGGTACTGGTTGTTCCTTTCTATTTAGTGCTTCTTTCAGGAGCTTTTTTAAAGCAAGCCTGGTGGTGATGAAATCTCTGAGTAATTGCTTGTTCGTAAAGGATTTTATTTCTCCTTCTCTTATGAAACTTGGATGGATGTGATATCCTAGGTTGAAAGTTCTTTTCTTTAAGGATGTTGAATATTGGACCCCACTCTCTTCTGCCTTTTAGGGTTTCTGCTGAGAGATCCACTGTGAGTCTGATGGCCTTCCCTTTGTGGGCAACCTGACCTTTCTCTCTGGCTGCCCTTAGCATTATTTCCTTCATTTCAACACTGGTGCATCTGAAAATTATCTCCCTTGGGGTTGCTCTTCTTGAGGAATATCTTTGTGGCGTTCTCTGTATTTCCTGGACTTGAATATTGGCCTGGCTTTCTAGGTTGGGGAAGTTTTCCTGTATAATATCCTGAAGAGTGTTTTCCAGCTTGAATTCATTCTCTCCATCACATTCAGGTACACCTATCAAACGTAGATTAGGCTTTTCACATAATCCCATATTTCTTCGAGGCTTTGTTCATTTCTTTTTACCTTTTTTTCTTTAATCTTGCCTTCACATTTTATTTCATTGAGTTGATCTTCGACCTCTGATATCCTTTCTTCTGCTTGGTCAATTCAGCTAGTGAAAATTGTGTATGCTTCATGAAGGTCTCGTGTTGTGTTTTCAGCTCTATCAATTTATTTATATTCCTCTCTAAACTGTTTATTCTCATTAGCATTTCATCAAACCTTTTTCCAGGTTCTTTGTTTCTTTGCATTGTGTTAGAACATGTTCTTTTAGCTCAGAGAAGTTTATTACCCACCTTCTGACAGAAGTTTCTGTCAATTCATCAGACTCATTCTCCATCCAGTCTTGTTCCCTTGCTGGTAAGGAATTGTGATCCCATGGAGGAGGAGAGGCAATCTGGTTTGGGGTGTTTTCATCTTTTTTGCACTGGTTTCTTCCCATCTTTGTAGATTTATATACCTGTGGTCTTTGTAGTTGGTGACTTTCAGGTGGGGTCTCTGAGTGGACATCCTGTTTGTTGCTGCTGTTGTTATTTCTGTTTCTTAGTTTTCCTTCTAACAGTCAGGCTACTCTACTGTAGGACTGTTAGAGGTCCACTCCAGATCCTGCTTGCCTGGGGCTCACATGCAGTGGCTGCAGAACAGTAAGGGTTGCTGCCAGTTTCTTCTTCTGCTATGTTTGTCCCTGTCCCAGAAGGATACCTGCCAGATGTCAGTCTGAGCTCTACTTTATGAGTTGACTCTGGATATATGGGGGTCGGGGAGCTGCTTGAGGAGACAGTTTGTCCTTTATAGGAGCTCAAGTGCTGAGCTGTGAGCTCCATTGTTCCATTCAGAGCTGTTGGGCAGGTACGTTTAAGTCTGCTGCAGCAGAACTCATAACAGCCTTTTATTTCCCAGGTGCTTTCTCCCTGGAAGGTGGGGCTTTATTTATAAGTTTCTGTCATGCTTCTGTCTTTTTTCAGGGATGCCCTGCCCAGCGAGGAGGCAGCCTAGTCACAGTCTACCAGCAGAGATGTTCCTGAGCTGCTGTGGGCTCCACCCAGCTGCTGTGTAAACTTCCCTGCAATCCTGTTCATAAGGGTCTAGTTAGAACTGCCTCGACAATGGCAGACTACCTCAGCAGTAGTGGACTGCCTCGGTAATGGTAAATGCCCCTCGCCCACAGAGCTGGACCATCCTGGGTTCAGCTGTGCTTGCTTGAAACTCTCAATCCAGAGCATTTCAGATTGCTGGTCTTTGTGGTGGTGGGACCGGCTGTGCCTGATGACCTGGCTCCTTGCCTCAGACTCCTTTTTTTCAATTGAACAGGCGACTCTGTTTCCCAGGCTTTCCAGTCACCTGTTGAAACAGTGGTCTGATTGCGCTGGGGACTTGTGGCACTTTTTCACCCGGGAATCTCCTGGACTGGCTCCCTGTTTCAGTCCCCTTTTTTTCAGTTGGACAGGTGACTCTGTCTCCCGGGCGTTCCAGTCACCAGTTGAAAAGATGCCCAGATTTGTGTGAGATTTTGTGTGGAGACCCACTGACCTGGCTGAAACAGCTGCGCTGGAGACTCATGGCGCTTTTTCACCTGGGAATCTCCTGGCCTGGCTCCCTATTTCAGTCTCTTTTTTATCAGTTGAATGAGCGACTCTGTCTCCCAGGTGCTCCAGTCACCAGCTGAAATGGTGCCCCAACCCATGTGAGGTTTTTTTTGTGTGTAGAGACCCACCGTGCTGGCTGAAACAGACACATTGGAGACCCGTGGTGCTCCTCCGCCCGGGAATCTCCTAGTCTGTGGGCAATAAAAATCCATCTGAAAATACAACAACCACTCACCCTCTGTCCTCTCACTGGGAGCTGCAATCCAAAGCTGCTCCTACTTGGCCATCTTGGATCGAGTTTTTTTTTTTTTTTTTTTTTTTTGATGGAGTTTTGCTCTTGTTGTTCCGGCTGGAGTGCAATGGTGTGATCTTGGCTCACCACAACCTCTGCATCCCAGGTTCAAGTGATTCTCCTGCCTCAGCCTCCTGAGTAGGTTGGATTACAGGTATCAACCAAAATGCCCAGCTAATTTTTATATTTTTAGTAAGAACGGAATTTCTCCATTTTGGTCAGGCTGGTCTCGAACTCCCGACATCAGGTGATCTGCTTGCCTCTGCCTCACAAAGTGCTGGGATTACAGGTGTAAGCCACCATATCTGGCCAGTTCCTGTCTTTTCTTTGACCCTTCCTTTCCAGTTTTTGAAAATAAAGTAGGAAATAATATTCTCTGAAGATATTTGATAAAAAATCCCCCCCCCCCAAAAAAAAAGTGTTTCCATTTCATCGGTAAAAATTTACTGCAGTTTGGTACCTGAGTCTAATTTAGCTAGCAAATAAGCTGATTGATGCGTTCACTCCAATAGCCAGGTGTGCCCATCTCCTTAAGGAAGCTCACTCTATTTTTGGTAGCATGAAGGGCCACTGAGAGGTGAAAGAGGCACAGGAACCATGAGATCTCCTGGAAATGCTTCCCTGGGAAGGCAATTTCATGAATAAGGTCTTCCAAGCAAATGACACCAAACTTCCCCAGGTGCTCCTCAGTCACTGTGTTGTCTGTCAGAGGGATGGTCTTATTGTTGACTTTGGCTTGTCCACATTTCAAAATGAGTTCCTGGACAGAATTCAGATTTGTAAATCCCTAGATCACATAAGGTTCCACTTTATGCAGCATTTTTAGGTTCTGTGTGATGACTTTTAAAAAGACACCACTAAAATTTTTCTTTAGGTGAAGCCTTGCAATAGTTACCTGAACCAGTAAACTCACAACATGAATCCTTCTGATGCATACAACAAAGGCCAAGGAATGTTTATCTGGCAAATCCAAGGCAAGTGGTTTCACTTCTAGATGGCTGCGATGCACCTTGCCATGTTTCTGCCACCAGGAATTGTGTAGGAATGATTCCAGTCACTTAAACCTGAGCCTTTTTCCTTTTCTCTGCTCCTTCTTTGCCAGAAGTGCCTGCTTTGCCTGAGTGGCTTTGAGGGCTTAATAAGCCTGCCTCTTTTTCAGGAGATTTTCTAGAAAAAAAAGGGATTTTCTTTGCTTTTGCTCCTCCATCTTTCTAGTGTTGCGGCTACTGATTTATGCCTTAATTTCAGTGTTTACCTAGGAGTTTTTCATAAGAACGTTGTTTAATTTCCATGTATTTGTGTAGTTTTTGGAGATCTTGATATTGATTTCTATTTTTATTTCACTCTGGTCCAAGAGTGTGTTTGGTAAGATTTAATATTTTAATTTATTGATACTTGAAGTATGACTGACCACGTAGTGTATGTTCCATGTACAGATGAGTTGAATGTATATTCCAGGGTTGTTGGGTGGAGTATTTTGTAGCTGTCTATTAAGTGCAATTGGTCAAGTGTTGAGGTGAAGCCCTGAATTTCTTTGTTAGTTTCCTGCTTCAATAATCTGTCTAACACTGTCAGTGGGGTTTTGAAACCTCCTAATATTATTGTGCAGCTGTCTAAGACTTTTCTTACGTTATGATTTTTTTCTGTGAATCTGAGTGCTCCAATGTTGGATGCATACATGTTTAAGATGGGTCAGTCTTCCTGTTGAATTAAAACCTTTATCATTTTATAATGCCCTTCTTTGTCTTTCCTCATTGTTGCTAGTTTAAAAATCTATTTTATCTGATAAAAAGAATAGAAAATCTTGCTTTTTTTTTGTTTTTTGTTTACATGATAGATCTTTCTACATCCTTTCACTTTGAGCCTGTGAATGTCATTACATTTGAGATGGGTCTCTCACAGACCACAGTTGGTTGGGTCTTGTTTTTTAATCCAGCCTGACAGTCTTTTTTTTTTTTTTTTTTTTTTTTTTGACAGAGTCTCATTCTCTCACCCAGGCTGGAGTGCAATGGTGCAATCTCGGCTCACTGCAACCCCCATCTCCCAGGTTCAAGCAATTCTCCTGCCTCAGCCTCCTGAGTAGCTGGGATTACAGGCACACACCACCACGTCCAGCTAATTTTTGTGTTTTGTCTTTTTTTTTTTTTTTTTTTTGTCATTTTAGTAGAGATGGGATTTCATCATGTTGGTCAGGCTGGTCTCAAACCCCTGACCCCATGATCCACCTGCCTTGGCCTCCAAAAGAGCTGGGATTACAGGCATGAGCCACCATGCCTGGCCAACACTCTGCCTTTTCATTGGGAAGTTTCTCATTTATATTCAAGGTTAGTATTGATACATGTGATTTCATTCAAGTCATGCTATTAGCTGTTTGCTATACAGATCTGACTGCACAGTTGTTTTATAGTGCATGAAAGCTATGAGCTTGTTTCTGTGACAGCTAGTGTCATTCTGTTGAATCCATGTTTAGCACTTCCTTAAGGTTGGTCTAGTTGAAAACTACATTTTCTTGTCTGAGAAGAATTTTTCTCCTTCATTTACGAAGCTTATTTGTGAGGATATGAAATTCTTGGTTGGAATTTCTTGTCTTTAAGGATGCTGAAAATAGACCCCCAATATCTTCTGGCTGCTAAGTTTTCTGCTGAGAGTTCTACTGCTTGCCTGATGGAGTTCTCTCTGTATGTGACTTAACCTTTCTCTCTAGCTGCCTTTAAGTGTGTGTGTGTGTGTGTGTTTGCATTGACCTTGGTGAAACTGATTACTATGTTCCTTGGGGATGGTCATCTTATATAGTATGTGACCACCATTATCTGTACCACTTTGATTTGCATGTCAACCTCTTCACCGAGATTGGTGTCAACCTCTTCACATCAAATATATTTTCCAAGTTTATTATTCTCTTTCCTTCTCTCTCGAGAATGCTGACGAATCATAGGTTTGGTTTCCTTACATCGCTCCATGTTTCTTGGAGGTTTCATTCATTTTTCTAATTTCTTTTTTCTTTATTTTTTGTGTGATTGAGGTGATTTGAAAAAACAGTATTTAAGCTCTGAGATTCTTTACTCAATTTGGTCTATTCTGCTGCTAATACTTCCAATTGTATTATGAAATTCTCATAGTGAATTTCTAAGTTCTAGAAGCTCTGTTTGGTTGTTTCCTAAAAGGCCCGTTTTGTTTCTCACCTCTTGGGTCATTTCACCGAATTCTTTGGATCCCTTGAATTGGATTACAACTTTCTCCTGAATCTCAATAAGTTTCATTGACACCCAGATCCTGAAGTCTATGTCATCTCGGTCATTTCAGACTCTTTAAAAACTATTTCTGGGGAACTATTGGACTTGTTTTGAGGTCAACAGGGACACTCTGGCTTTTTATATTTCTAGAGTTCTTGCAGCGATTTATTCTAATCTTTGAAGATTGGTATTTCTGTAACTGTGGTGTAAGTTCAGTGTAGTTAGTTGGCTATGTTTGTGGATCCTTTCAGAAGGCCAGTGTTCTGTACAGAATCTTTATGTGTGTTTGAATTCCTGCACTTGGTTTCACAGGTGTACATATTAGTAGGATGATTGATTGGTGTTGTAGTTTGGGCTGCAATCCAGTAGATGAAGCATAAGAGTAATGGCTGGTAGCTAAGTTTATACCAAGTTGTGCAGTTCTTTTGTATGTCCTGTAGTAGGTGGGCATGCCCTTGAGTTGGGAGAACAGAAAGAGATAGCACTCCCCTCACCAGATCTGCTCCTGGGATTTGGAAGAGCCCCTCTGAACAGTGGTGCTGCACTGGCATTTCTTTTGTTAGCTGTTCTGTACTACCAGCCCTCTCAGGAAGAGGCTGAAGCAGAGAGATAAGCCACACTCTATGGAACCACTCTGTGGACGGAGGCATGCCCATCTCACCTGGCCCAGGAACAAGTGCATCTCTCCCTCTCAGTGTTCTGGGGGTGGGAGCTTCTCCCCTGCTTCAGTACTGTCCACAGATCTCTGTTCCTTGCTCTCTAGTAGCATACTGCAGCCCTCGGTGCACCTGGCTGTCCCTTAGTTGGGGTTCAGTTCTGGTTGTTCTAGGGGATCCAATATGCTCCAAGCTAGCCAGGAAAGTACTCAGTTGCATCAATACACTGAGGCTGGGTGGCAGGGGTTGTTATGTGCAACTGCTTCTACAAAGCAGCTAGACATAGATGCTGGGAGGGGCTGGAAGGCAGGAAAGCTTGCAGGGCCAATGCACCTCACTCCCATGGGGAAGCTGGTCCTGCTGTCTCCTGGTTCAGAGCTCACCCTGGCCAGCACATCCTTGGAGGAATGGGAAGACCTGGGGATTGGTGCCTATGGGTGCTCTCAGCTAAAGCTGCCCAGAGAACCAAAAGCTTCCAGGCTCGAAACCCTCTGAAGGTCCGTCTCTGCCTGCTTTCCACCAGATCTTCCTGCCAGCTCATACACCCAGAGGGAACAAGGGTTTCCCTATAGTTAGGATCACAGAGGTTCCCAGTGAATATGAGGCCTCGGTTCCCTCACTAACCCCTTTCCCAGGATACATTTAAGGCCAGGCTTCAGTTATTGATTTTACATCTTTCTTTTCAAATATACTTGCTGAAAGCCATACATTTCCCTCTAAGTACTAATATATCTACATCCCATAAGTTTTGTTACATTATTATATTTTTTCTTTCAGTTCAAAAGTTTCCTTGTGATTTATTTCTTTGACCTATTGGGTTATTTTAAAGTATGTCATTTATTTTCCAAATATTTCAGTTTTTCATTTACTGTTGAGGCTAGCAAGATGTTATAAAATAAGAACTGTTTTAAAAAGAAAGCACAGGTATTTGTCAGAATCCAAGTTTGGCTTTAGCCAAACTACTTTAAAGACATAAGCCTCAATTTTCTTATCTGAAAAATAAGATCAATAATACTATTCTTATAAGTTGGCTGTGAGGATTAATAGGTATTGATCATAGTGCTCCCATATACCACACAGAGCTAACAGAGAATGGCCATTATTATTTCTTTTTCCAATGGAACTTGCTGAATAGTTCCTCTCATTTTAAAACTGAAGAAGCAGCATGAGTTAATCCTTCACCTTTATAACATCCTTTTTAGTTTATAATTTTAGAAAATGTAGCCACTTGTGAGTTAAACTCATGTAGCCAAAAATAAGAGAATAGTACCTTGTAGCTGGAAAGCTTCCTTGACTGTGAAAGGAACTCCAAGGAAAGGTCATTTCTTTTCCAGGGTGGCTTCATCTTCCTGCTTCTCTGCAAGCTTTTGATCTACAGCATGAGCCTCCTTCATTGCCTCCTCAAATCTAAGAAGAAATAAAACAATGCAAACTTTACATAAACAAGTCACCTGACTAACTTTATTAAAAGAATACCCATATTAGTATTTTAATATGTCATCAACATATTAAAGTTAATGTACTTGTCAGGAGTCTTATAAAGCTGACCATTTGAGCCAGTGATTCTCCTTTTAGGAATCCATTACAAGGACAGTAATCTAGAGAAGATCCAAGATGGCTGATTAGACACAACTCCAGTGCACAACACCCAGTGAGAGAGATGCAGAAATCCAGAGATCTAGCTCCAACCAAGGTACCAGGTGCATTTCAATGGGTCTGGTCTTATGGTGAGCAAAGCCCACTCAGGGCAGACCAAGGCGGGGAAAGGCGCTGCTTTACTCAGAAAGTGCATCTGACCAGCAAATTGGAGGCTCCCCCTCTGGCACACCTGTCCAGATACAGCACTCCCCCTAAAGCCTCAGCAATAAACAGAACCAGGGGATCTTTGCTAGTCAAGCACCAGGAATTACAAGCATGGAGTTGAATAAGAGCCTGCGGACTGACCTATCACCCCCTACCCCCACCCAGAGAGAGAGAGGGAACTGTAAGCAGAAGCAGCTGGGTGGGCCCCTACCCCATGACCAGAGAGAGGGGAAGCCGAAAGAGGGAGATGGCCTGGTGTGGCAGAGTGGGTCTCTACCCTCCCCAACAAACCCCAGAGGGCTGAAGCTCTGACTCTAGTGGGTTGCGCAGCCAGTACCACAGTCTGAGATGAACCCTGAATGATCCAGCCCAGTGGAGGAAGGACACAACCCACCACTAGAGGGCTGGGACTGGGCTACACATTTTAACAAAAAACACAGGAAGTCTATGGAGCAATGGGACAGCATTCTTGAAAACCCAGCACTGCCTACAGGTCAGTGGAAAAGGCAGGCCTAATCCCCCAGTATAAACAAAAAAGACACAGGAAGCTGCCCTAGTAACCTGAAGGAGTCGCTAGAAACTCAGTAGCACCTTCACAGGCAGACAAGCGACCTCATCAAGCAGCTCCCTGACAACACAGCCAGGTAAATCCACAAAGATGGGAAAAAAAAGATGAAACCATCAAAGACTAGACACCTCTTCTCCTTCAAGGGATCAGAACTCTTCAACAACACAGGATCACAACTTGACCAAGGAGTGCAACAAATTGGCAGAAACAGGCTTCAGAGGGTGGATAATAACAAACTTTTCTGAGCTAAAGGAATACATTCTAACTCAATGCAAGGAAACCAAAAACCTTGAAAAAAGATTAGACGAAATGCTAACTAGAATAACCAGCTTAGAGAAGAACAAAAACGACTTGATGGAGTTGAAAAACACAGCACGAGAACTACATGAAGCAAACACAAGTTGTAATAGCCAAATCAATCAAACAGAAGAAAGGATATCAGAGATTGAAGATCAACTCACTGAAATAAAAAGAGAAGGCAAGACAAGAGGAAAAAAAGTGAAGGGAAATGAACAAACCCTCCAAGAAATATGGAATTATGTGAAAAGACCTAATCTACGCTTGATCAGTGTACCTGAATATGATGAGGAGAATGAGTCCAAGATGGAAGACACACTCCAGGATATTATCCAGGAGAACTTCCCAAGCCTGGTAAGGCAGTCCAAATTTCAAATTCAAGAAATACAGAGAACTCCACAAAGATATTCCTCAAGAAGAGCAACCCGAAGGCACATAATCATCAGATTCACCAGGGTAGAAATGAAGGAAAAAATGCTAAGGGCAGACAGAGAGAAAGGTCAGGTCACCCACAGAGGGAAGCCAATCAGATTCACAGCAGATCTCTTGGCAGAAACCCTACAAGCCAGAAGAGAGTGGGGGCCAATATTCAATATCCTTAAAGAAAAGAACTTTCAACCCAGAATCTCATATCCAGCCAAACTAAGCTTCGTAAGTGAAGGAGAAATAACATCCTTTACAGACAAGCAATTACTGAGAGATTTTGTCACCAGCAGACCTGCCCTACAAGAGCTCCTGAAAGAAACACTAAGCAAGGAAAGGAACAAGTACCAGTCACTGCAAAAGCAAACCAGTTTGCAAAGATCAAAAATGCAATGAAGAGAATGAGTCAACTAATGGGAAAGAAAACCGGCCAGTAACAAAATGGCAGGATCAGATTCACACATAACAATATTAACATTAAATGTAAATGGTGTAAACACCCCAATCAAAAGATACAGTCTGGATAACTGTATAAAATTCAGGATCCACCAGTGTGCTATTTTCAGGAAATTGATCTCACATACAAAGACACACATAGACTCAAAATAAAGGGATGGAAGAAGATTTATCAAGCAAATGGAGAACAAAAAAAGCAGGGATTGCAATCCTAGTCTCTGATAAAATGGGCTTCAAACAAACAAAGATCAAAAGAGACAAAGAAAGACACAACATAATGGTAAAAGAATCAATCCAACAGGAAGAGCTAACTATCCTAAATATATATGCCCCCAACACAGGAGCACCCAGATACATAAAGCAATTTCTTAAAGACCTAAAATGAGATTTAGACTCCCACACAATAAGAGTGGGAGACTTCAGTACCCCACTATCAATATTAGACAGATAAACGAGACAGAAAATTAACAAGGATATCCAGGACTTGAATGCAGAGCTGGACCAAGCAGACCTAATAGACATATACAGAACATTCCACCCCAAATCCACAGAATATACATTTTTCTCAGCACCACGTTGCACTTACTCTAAAATTGACCACATTATTGGAAGCAAATCACTCCTCAGCAAATGCAAAAAGAGCAGAAATCATAACAGTCTATCAGACCACAGTGCAATCTGATTAGAACTCAGGATCAAGAAAAACACTCAAACCCGCACAATCACTTCGAAATTGAACAACATGCTTCGGAATATCGACTAGATAAACAATGAAATGAAGGTAGAAATAAAGATGTTCTTCAAAATCTACCAGAATGAAGACACAACTTACCAGAATCTCTGGGACACCTTTAAAGCAGTGTCGAGAGGGAAATTTATAGCAATAAATGCACACATGAGAAGATTGGAAAGATCTAAAATCGACACCCTATCATCAACATTGAAAGAGCTAGAGGAGCAAGATTCAAAAAATCTCAAAACCTACCAGAAGACAAGAAATAACTAAGATCAGAGCAGAACTGAAGGAGATAGAGACACAAAAAAACCCTTCAAGAAATCAATAAATACAGGAGCTGGTGTTTTGAAAATATCAACAAAATAGACAGACGGCTAGCCAGATTAATAAAAAAGAAAAGGGAGAAGAATCAAATAGATGCAATAAAAAATGATAAAGAGGATATCACCACTGATCCCACAGAAATACAAACTACCATCAGAGATTACTACAAACACCTCTACTCACATAAACCAGTAAACCTGGAAAAATGGATAAATTCCTAG
>CAUYLG010075810.1:0-15266 GCA_963573385.1 Cacajao melanocephalus
CATTCTAGCCTGGGCAATAGAACAAGAATCCCGTTCTCTCTCCCTCTTTCTCTTCCTCTTTCTTTCTCTCTTACATTCTTTTTCTTTCTTTCTTTCACTCTTTCTTTCTTCTTTTCTCTCTTTTTCTTTCTTTCAAAAAAATAAAAAAATAAAATAAAATAAAAAAATAAAAATAAAAAATAAAAAAAGAGAAGCCATTACCTTTGGTGTGGAGGCTAAAGAATCTGGGAAGATGATGGCAGGTAGGCTACCTGGGTAGTTAAGACTGGATCACAAATGGGTATGACTACTTATGGAGTATAAACATTTTTGTGCCCGAGTTATGCTTGAGGGTATTATTGGTGTTAGCTTTCAGCGGTGACCAGCTATGATTACAGGAGAGGACCAAGGATCAATATATGCTTTTATCTTGGCAGCACTGGTCTGTGTGGTAGACTGACTTAGTCTTGATTTGCTCCCTAGGTCACGATTTGCCACCAGATGCCACATTCCTTTCCACAGCTTCCCACTATACACAGTGCATGTTTCTCCACCACTTGACTCTGCTAACATCTTATTGCCCTAAGCATGCCCCATGATGGAGCCCAGACGTGACAAGTAAAATATATTAATGCGTTTGGGTATCTGTTCTTACTGTCACCATCGTCACAAGAAGGCCTTCTTAAGGTAGGTGCTGCCCTTTCAGCCTGGTCTCTAGAATGAACACGTGGATCTGACCGGAGCCTGCACCTCATTGAGAAGCTAAGTGTAGCAGAGCTGCCTGGGCCCCCAGCCTAGATCAGCTAGCTGAATAAGGGCTAAGACATGATGATGGTTTTACGACACTGAATTTGGGGGACGTTTGTTACATACACAAAGCTCATGTATCTAGTCTGTAAACAGTGCTTAGAGTAGTATTTATTAATAAATACCCTGAAGTTCCACATGTCAAAAGGATTTTGTCCACCCTCATTCCCTGTGTCATTCATGACTAAGTATGTCACATTGGACAAACACCATGGACACTTCCAAAGAAAACTTCTCTTATTATCCTTGGTGACATGGCAGCCACAGGAACCCCATGGTCTACTCTTCACCATCTTCCCACATCCCTGACTGGATTTGGGCTTGGGTACAGTAGGGCTACAAAATTCATAAGCCTTACTGTGGTCTGGGAGGGGGACTAACATAGAAAGCTTTAACCAAAAGTGTTCATCTGTGTAAACCAGAGTTCCTCAGAACAAGAATTTAAGTAGGAAGAAAAAAAGAAAGCAAAGTATGGATTGTTAAAGTTGATAGGTTACAACTGAGAGAGGTCATGGGGCAGATTAGACCCCATGATAGGTTTCCATCAAGTCAAAATGATGATGTGTGTGGCAAAGGAATATATTGAAAAAAAAATTTTTTTTTTGCCTTGTTCTCATTGGGTTTTTTTCCACTCCCAGGTCTAATAAGCTAGACAGGTCTTTTGCAGACTCTTGCCTTAGGGGGTGATGTATTTACCAGAGTTCAAAGCAAAAGTTGACTACTTATAACTCTTTCCTACTTTTGTTTCCTGAAGTCTGAGCAGCTTGGCTGACGAAGCAAGTGTAGAATACCCCTGTGAGATGGCAGCAACTTTAGGAGAGACAGCTTGGTGGCATGCCCGGCAAGGCACCCAGACTCATAGACTGAGCCTAAGAAATGGCAGTCAGTGAACTTCAGGGGATTACACAGACTTGGACCAGGGTATCTTAGGAGCAGGTAATGTGGGTTGAAACCACAAAGCCCTGCTCAAATTTCTTCTCTGTGTAAGATTCCCAGAACTTGTGAATATTCAACATGATTACATTTGAATTGCCAACCCACAGGAATGTAATATGATGATACACATGAGTTTAGGAATAAGATTTATATGTGCTACCTGAGAAAACAGAAACAATCTTTGTCGGAACGAAGAGGAGAGTTGGAAGAGAAGTTACTAAAGTTGGAGAGAGACCACTCTGTGGAGTAATGTCAGGATAGAAGATCCAGGAACCCTCACTAATCAGGATCCTAAACCTTCCCTGCATCTCCAACTACTGCCTCCTGCTGTCGCTTCCCCCAAGGTTAGACAGCTCAGCCACTCCACATTTTCATTCTCATATGTCCATGGGATTCCATCTCTCTTATGATACACATATTTTTGCACTCAACTCCCATTTTTGAGCAAGCCTCTGTCCTTTGGGATCAAAAGAGCCAAACTAAATCTCTTCACTAGAAATGAGTTAAATTTTATATGAACACATAACTGCACATCATGTGTTTTCAGCTCACATAACAGTGAATTGCGTGCTTTTTGCCTTCATGACTATGCATACTGCGGGTTCAGAAGAATTTAACCTTCACTAATCAATTCCACAGGCCACTGTCAGTCAATTCCCGCAACACTGTCAGGAGCATTTAAAGATTTTGAACTGGTTAGTCAAGCTTGGAAACTTACATAGTACTTGAAAAGCCAAGAGAATCCAGAACAATTAAATTTAAAATCACAAAATGTTTAGAAGAATCTTGTTGGAGAATTTTAGGAGGCTTTGAAATAAATGAGGCTTCTTTTTAATGGGTAGACTAAATATGATAATTTTAGTTTTCTCCAAATTAATTTACAAATTTAATGCCATCCAATAAAGCTGTTTCAATAGTCTTTTTTAAAAAAATTCAACAACGAGAATTCTAAAATTTACATAATACTATAAAAGAACACTCTAAACAAGAAAAACGCTATGGTTGTCTAGCCCTACAAGATAGCAGAACTTATTATAAAATGACAATTCTTAGAATCCTATGATACTGGCACCAAATACAGCAAAAAATACAACAATGGAGTAGATGCTTTGACTAGAACAAAATGAGGCTTCCAGGGTAATTGAAATACTTTAGTATATCAACAATGTGGTTGTTTTTGAAACAAAATGATTAAAATAAAGTAGAGCTGCTATGAAAATCTTTTGTCTGACAAAGGGGCTGTTGGCTAGCTGGTGACAATGAACCAAAAGAGTTGTCTTTTCAGGATAAAGGAGATACAGCAAAGAGTGGGAAAGTAACTTAGTCTGTCAAAATAAACTTGGATTGTGGTCGGAATGTAGGGAAACAGATGTTTACACATAACAACAGTTATGTGGTTGTTTTATTGAAAATTATGCAAATATGCATAGATAAAAACTGCAGTCTTTGAAAACTTGAAAATGGATTTGTCTAACCTGTTTAAAATTCTTCCAAATGAAGCATTTCAGTGGATTGTGCACTCACTTGTTAAATATAATAAAAAGGCAACAACTTCCATTTGGTTCATGTAAGAACAGCTGACAGACTAAAAGGAGAAGATGGAAACTTTCCAGACGAATGTCAACAAAATCCCTTGCATAGATGGGATTGAAAAATAGTATTTCATGATCTAGTAAGCAAGTTGGTGCCATACTTTGTCCATTTGCCTCTTCATATGTTTCTAAAGTTCTTTTTTTCTTCCAAATGACAGTGATTAAAACCAAATAAAGAAATAAGCTGAACTTACAACCAGACCTTCACATTTTTACCAATGAAATGTTAAACCAAGATGTTCAAAAATAAATCAGCATCCTTGATCACTTTATCATTTAAAATATTGATTTTTTAATAGCAAAATATTTAAGAGTGATTAAAATGTATATTTTACCTTCATCTCAACACCTCATTTGAACATCTTAACATATATTTTATATTCTCCATATTATTTGCAGTAGTGCATTTATATAAATTATGAATAAATTAATACACATTTGGGGCAGTGCATGTTCAAAACTTTTTTTAGTGATAGGACAGCAAAAGCAAAAAAAATGTAAGGATTTCTGTTCTGTATGATCCAGAGGGTTCCTAACTTCTGGCGTGAGCCCAAAAGGTGTTTTACATATTCGAACATGATGGACAGAGTCATTGATATCACAGAGCTCATCACAGCTCTTGAAAAGTCCCACTCTCACATTCGGAAATGTTCAGTGACATTTTTAGAAGCCTATAAATGAAGTTAGAGTGTTGATGGGGAGTGGCATATTTCCATCCTGCTGGTTTAATCCTACCACAGCAAGTGGGATGAAACAGAGTAGCCTCAGGTTGGAGTAATGAAGAGACAGATAGTTCTTACATGTGCTCTTGCTTTGGGCTCCAATAAATTGAACCCTTTGGGGAATGGAAATGTAACCACCCCAAACCTTTCTAAGGTGTCAACATCCATCGCTTACGGCGAACATAATTATTGCATGGCTGGGCAGACCTTTTCTTCTTAACTGATTACGCATGTTTTTTTACCTGCAGGAAAATACATTTTTGAACAAAAAACTTCATAACAATGAGCAAAGCCTTTATCAATCTTGTGAAAATCATCACTTTAGGTCTGAGAGTTTGTCTGTCAACTTGGATTCTATCCATATTTTAGGGCAGTAGTTGAGGAAGAAGGTTGAAGACACAGCAGATTCCCTCCCCATCCTAAGGGGCTGTTGTATGTCCTCCCAGTCCACATGTATTCTTTGAAAATTTACATTATAATTTTATACTTGGAAAGTGAAAAGAACCCCATGGTTTTAGTAAATACAAATTACAAGAATATGTGTTGCAGAAATCCTGATCTAAGACATGAGTCAAACACGAATTAATTTTGATAAAAGAGATATTTTTTAGAGAGCTGATTGGCCACACTTCGTAAATTTCATAAATCTATAATCTTTACATAAAGAATATTTAAAAAGTGATTACGTGATAAAGGCTCACTTTGATGACTAAAAACTTCTAATGGAAGTTAAAAGGGGCTGGTAAGGCAATCAAAGAATCAAAGATTTGAGCTAACAGTTGTTTTAATTAAGAACTTGTGATTGATCTCTTGATCTTTTCTGCACTGAAATTGTTATTTCTAGCCCTTACCTAAAGAATTGTTTCCTTAGACTGTCCAACTTTACACATCTTTTCTGTTTTGGGTTTTGCTTGTGTTTCTCTTGTTCTGAGTCTTGTACATGTAAACTGAATTTCACCTCCCTGCCCTCAACCCCACCAAAGCATTGGTGCCCTTCACCCTTATGATTGCATCACATGGGCTCCTTGCATTCTGGCTTCCTGCTTGGGTAAAACAATGGGAGGTACTGGCAGGAGAGAATGAGGATGGGAAGAGAGAGAAAGAGAGAGAGATGGATTATTTATTCTTGCTCCTTCCTTTTGAGACCTTGAGGTGCTAACAGGTCCCAGCTTCTGCTGGTCCCTGGTCCCTCAGTGAGACTTACTGGTTTCCTTATCTTTACCCACATCCACCTGTTTCCTACCAGAACTCTGAGTCACTCACATACCATACCTCATTCTTTCATGGAGCAATCTAGTAGGTGCCATGAAACAAACCCTGCCCCTTGAATGGCACTGATAGGGAATCTCCTCTTACTGGCCTCCAGTGAAAAATGTCATTCCAGCTTCTTTTCTGATTCTTCTCCAAGAACAATAAATACTTTTGCATTAAAAACAGCACTGAGATCAGTTATTCAACTAAGATTTATTTATAATATATCAACTATACTTATATATATCTCAACATTCTCAAAAAATTAAAAACAAAACCCCCCAAACACATACCTATTAAATAAACATTCCGTTCTGGATAACACACATTTTCCACACACGGACCTTGAAATACAATGAGGATGTTGCCTAATTTAAATGAAATGAGATCTCTTTTTATCTCAACTGAGACATTCTCTTTGTTTGCCTCTCTGTCAAAGTTTTCACAGTAAACTTTTATCTTTGGTCAACATTACCACATAGCAAACACAACAGACCTACAGTAAAATATATGAGAGAGAACAACACCAAATTTGAGAGCTAGATAGGACTTTGGCAAATGGCTTCAGGTTTTAGAAGATAATTTCTAAAACAGAGATATCAAGGGAAAAAGTGGAATATCTTAGAAACTAAGGTTAATAGAGTTCTTATATGCTAAACTGAATGCACATATGTTATTTATAAATCAGAATATTATTCATTTTGAGGGTTACAGTTCAAAGGACCATGAGGTTTATATATCTAGACTGATACATTTTTCTAGTCATGATTTCTACTTCAGAAAATGAGATGCTATAAATCAAAGATCTATTAGGGCTTGTACAAATTAACATCCAAGATAGGTTCCATTAATTCATGGCCAAATTTATCCTTCAAGGACTCAGTTCTATTTGTCAATACCACTACTAAAAGCCATTTCTACAATTAACCTTTTATCAACAGTCAGTTCATCCAGTCAGATTTTTGTCATCGTTAAAGACGATAAATTTAGAGCTGGCACAATGTTTATTGACTGTGCCTTGTGAATCTAACTATAGGATCTAAAAGGGCAAGATGTTTGTCAGTTTCCCTAAAGCTGCAAAATCCCTACAGTTAGGCTGGTAATCAATTCTGTTAATTGAGTTCAGTTTAATGCGTTTAAGAGATGACTTTTATGTTAATGATGCTCTAATGTGTCAGAGGCAATAATAATCAAGTCACACCCATGGGTTGATAGAGATGCTGAACAGCGCTGGTAGCTCTCAGCCTTCCATCCTACCATCAATCCCAGATAGGCATTGCTCCCAAGGAACACTGAAGCTTAGATTGAGACTTATCAATGATTATAAATGAAAAAGAAAAGCCATAGAGACAACAGTAAATACCCTGAGTTATATGTTCTGTTTGGTATTATAATAAACAGTGTAAACAGTATGCTATCCATGGGTGTAAGCTACTGTGAATTCATTTCTAGGGATGCTATAGGACAGTTCGAATACCCTTATCAAAATCTATTCCTGGAGAATAAACGGCATAACCCCATTAGAAAACTATGTAGCAGGAAGCTAAATTTTGTATTCTCAACCCTGACTTCTGAGCTACTGGGTAGGATCCAGGGATAGGGATCTTCAGATCATGTCATTGGTCTTTCCTGGACACTTGGGGGGTAGTATTGTGATTTCAAAAGTGCTAGAAATGGAACCTATCTTGGACGTTAATTTGTACAAGCCTGCTAGAAACTAGAGGTGTTGATGAGCAAGGTCAACCTCAAGAGAGAGTTGGCTGGGAGGAAACCAGAGGACTTAGTTGTTCAGACACATTCAAGCAGGGAAGGCTTTTTATTTCAGTAGGGAGAAAAGAATAGTTACTGAGAGTAGAATGATCACTATCTTCCAAGATTATGAATTTCCTATTACCTGTATTCATTTCAAAATAAAAATATGAAAATAATTACAGAAAGCATAACAATGTTCTCCTGTTTTCCCTGATATCAATTTTGATGCTATTTGCTTAAAAATATTTCATTTCCCAGTCTCAATTTACCTAAAATATACTGAAATTCTCCCCATCAGTGAGTCTAGCATTACCTAGGAATCTGTTTTAATAGGCATTCCAAATGATTCTGGTGCAGAATTCAGGATCACATTTAGAAAAACACTAGCTCAGTGAGAGATATCCAGGGAAATAACTCAAGAGAAGAATCAGGTATCCGACCCCCATATAGCCTGTAATTTGCAGTCACTTTCACAAGCCTCTTATATCTTTTTAATCCCTTGGTGACTTTCTTGAGAATCTGAGTTCCCAGATGAGAAGCATTTATGGGCAGCAATAGTAATTCTTTATGATAAACAATTTGATGACTTAACATTTGCTACTACATTGGCATAAATCAAGACCACTGTCAAGAATTAGAATGCATATAGATTAGAGGCATGCATTTCAAAACTCCTTACTTCTATTGCACTGTTGAGAAGTGATGCACCATCATCTTGTGGACCAAAAAAAAAAAAAAGAAAACCCAGCTCTTCATTGTTTTATTTTATTTTGCTGTGGCCACTCCAACACAGACTGGAGTTGCTGAGACTCTGGAACATTTCTATCTGAACATCTGGAGTTCAAACCAAGTTTATTTTATGTACCCTTCACAATAATAACTTGTATTTGCCTTTTGTCTTACTACAAGAACTCAAAGAAAATTTTTACTTTGTTTTACATTGTTAGATTCATTTGGATAAACACATAATAGCTCAAATTTTCAGAGGCCACACATGCTTAACAGCATAGTAAAATTTTTAAAGAGCTCAATTATTTTCCATAATAATTAACATGTGTCAGCAGTATCCATTTTACTAGATGCAGATTTCTTATTACGATAATTGATGTTTAACAAAATTTGGAGCATGGGCATTTTTAATGACATTAAATTCATTTAATTCAATTTAAAGCCTGAAAACTACTTTCAACCTTTATTAGTGTGAATTATTTTCTGGGCCACACAAGCCATGGGGAAACAAATCAATGACCCAGGATAAAACTCTGGGAGATTTTGCCCCATCCATCTTCACTTTTGAAAAAGGGCATTATAGCTTTTTATGCCCTTCTATCTTCCTCACAAGTGGTTTCCATTCTCTTTAATAATTGACGTTCATGTTATCTAACCTTTAAGTTGGATTTGTTTAATCAGGCACTATGCTAGGCCCTGGAGAAAAGAACCACCACCTTAACAGCAGCAGTTGCTGCTAACACTTACTGAGCTTGCCAAGAGCTATTCTCAATTATTATATGTATTACCACATTCATTTTCACAATGAACCTATGAGGTGGGTATTATTCTTAGAGTCATTTACAGTTGAGAGCACTGAAGAACAGAGTAGTAAAGTAACTGGACTTTGGGCAGTTAGTATCAGTGAAGGGACTCCCCATTGAACCATTACATTATGGAACAATACATTCTCTAAAAGAAACTGATAAATAGTGCAATGGAACAGAAATGGTCACAAACCAAAGCATGAGGGCAATTCAGATCCCAGGGAAATAATAAATTATTGTTTAAAATAGCATTATCTAAATACAGTATCTATATGGAAAGTCAATAAACTAGATTTTCACACATACCATACACAGTTTCCCATATGTATTAGATGTAAAACATTTAATCTATGAAAGCACTAGAAGAAAATACTAGTAAAGAATACCTTTAAAGTCTAGGAGTAGGAAGGGCATTTCTAAGCATAATGTGAAACCCAGAAGCTACAAACAAAAAGATAAACAGGTTCAACTACACAGGAATTTAAAATATCAAAAGCATAAGCAAAGTTACAAGGCAAATGACACATTGGAAGTGAATATTTACAACATATGAAACAGACAAATATATAATATATACAATAAAGAACTTGTGCAATTCAAAAAGAAAAGGCAACTCAATTAGAAAAAAAATGAAGTATATGACTAGGCACATAGATGAAAATACAAATAGCCAGTAAAATTCTGAAAGACACTCATTCTCATTAATGAATGTCTTTACTCATTAAAGAGAAAAAATACTGATATGTAAAATCTGCATAATTTATATTGATATGTCGTTTCCCTTCCCTAGAATTAGAAGTATAAGTTTGTGCAACCTGTTTCTGAAGGGCTATCATAAATTTTCAAAATTAAAATGCATATATTACATGTCTTAGCAAACTCATTTCTAGGCCTAAATCATACAAGACAGCTGGATAGAGCCATGCGCCTTAGACTGTGTACTGCAGTACTTCGTTGGAAAAAAAGAAAAGAAACATGAGATCAAGGGAATATTCTTAGAAATTAAACAATTTCATATTCAATTCAATAAAAAGCCAGAAGGATAAAATTTTTAAAAATCTTCCAGAAACTTGAGTAAAAAGACAAAGTGTCAGAAATATGAGAGAAAAAATTGTAGATGATCAATTCAGAAGATCCTATATACAACTGATAGGAATTTCTAAAATAGAAAACAGAGAACAATAGGAGAAAGGAATTATTTTTAGAAAAGAATCTGAAAAGTCCCTGAGCTGAATCATCTGAAAAATCAGCCTGAGAGCCTTTAGCTTGACAATAAAAATGTCTTTGCACCTGGAAGCATCACAATAAAAGTTTAATACACCAAAGATAAATTATCTTTAAAACAGTAGAGAGAAAAGATACATTGAGGATAAATAAATGAGAACAGATCATTATTTGACTGTGGGACCTGGAGGCCCAAAGGCAATGTAGCTTGCCCTAAAGCTACTGTGGAAAAATAATTTTCAATCTAGATTTCTAGGTTAAGTGAGGGTTCAGAATAAAGACATTTCCAGATCCACAAAAATTTAGAACGCTTACTACCCACACACCTTTTTGAAGCAAGTGATCTGAAGATGTGCTCTAACAACATCAAGAAATAGAAAGGCATGGGATCAAGGAAACAATGGATCCAACACAGGAGGAGAAGGAAGCAAAGTTAAGGATGCCAGTCTTGAACAAGGCCTAGGAAGTCATCAACCCAGGTTACAGTGGGAGGAAGAACTGAGGAGAGAGGTGCCTGGGAAAGAAAGTGGTTCCAGAGATCTGACTCTATTCTTGAGAAGGACAAAGCATTTTTAACACAAGACATACAAGGGAGAAAATGAAAAACTATCAGAGACTTCTAGAAAAGCAACAAAAAAAACCTTTTACAATAGTGGCAATATAACCAGCAATAATTAGCTATACAGTGAATAATATTTCCTTAGTACTAAAAATAAAAACCCTCCAGTGAGTTTAAAAACTTTGAATCAACCTATAAATAAGGCACATAAGACTTTGTAATGGTTATGGAATAACTGTGAATGTTTTCAACCATTGCATTATTAAAGACAAACTATTGAAGACAAAAGGTGGAAAAAGAAAGGATAAGGGGAAGTAAGAAAGAAGGGTGCATGAATTACATTTTCAACTTAGTGGAATTACTGGTATCAGGACATGCTATTTACAGTAGAAAGAAAAAGCAACAAATGTATAATCTATCATTTAAAATTACAAAGCTAACTGGCAGTTACAGAATTACACTGGAGAAAGAGAAGTGTGTAGGGGCAGAAAAGTAATGATACCTTTCCTCACCCATCATAAGGGTCATGGCTGACACTCCTATAACCAAAGACAGGTTAGTAAGAGAAAAACAAAAATTAATTAAATCAAATTTTACATTCCATGAGAACCTTCAATAATGAAGACCCCAAGACCCAGGGAATACTGTCTATTTTATGCTTAGGTTCGATGAAGAATAGAGAGTTATGTAGCAATGTGATTAGACAAAAGGGTATGATCGAATGGTAATAGACTGAGGGAAAAACCCAGCAAGACTTGTCTTTTCAGATACTTCTTGAGCTCTCTGTATAGCTTTCCTTTCTTCGGGGTATGGGGCAGGACTCCTCCAAAATGAAGGTCTTCAAGTGAGAAGGGAGAGAATGACCTTTCTAGGTTTTATGGCTTGCATTGTGGGAGATGGGTTCTGGTTCCTATGACCTGTCTTGGAGAAGAGGAAATCTGATAACTCTGACTCTCTTCGGGGCAGAAAGAGAGGCAGGACACAGAAGGGTAGGAGAAGGTCAGAGAGACCTTGCTTCTGAGGTCCTTCCAATCTTCTTTAGTTCAAAGTACTTGGCATGCCAAGGCACCATACTTTGGGGTATCAAGTACTGAGCCTCAACAAGTGCAAGAAAGAGATAGGTATGCTGCAATCAAGCTAGCCCTTATCCTGCAGAGTAAGTAATCGGTAGATAAGGTCTAAAGTTGGTAAGCCTAGAAATACAAATTTAAGCACGTTGTTTAAAACAAGGTTGGCAGACTTCTTCTGTAAAGAGCCAGATAGACATTGCAGCTCATCTGGTCTTGATCACAATGACTTAACTCTGACATTGCAGCACAAAAGCAGACACAGATAACGTATAAATAATAAGCATGGCTGATGTTCCCATGAAACTTTACTTATAAAAACAGGCAGAGGGCCAGATTTTGCCTGTGAGCCATAGTTTGCTGACCCCAGATCTAGATGTACAGTTGACTCCTGAACAACATGAGTTTGAACTGCATAGGTCCACATATACATGAATTTTCTTCCACCTCTGCCACTCCTAGACAGTGAGGCCAACAACTCCTCTTCTTCCTCCTCCTCAGCCTGCTCAGAGTGAAGATAATGAGGATGAAGAACTCTATGATGACTCATTTCCACTTAATTAATAGTAAATATATTTTCTCTTCCTTACAATTTTCTTAACATTCTCTTTTCTCTAGCTAACTTTATTGTAAGAATACAGTATATAATACATATAATATACAAAATTTGTGCTAGTAGACTGTTTCTGTTATTACTAAGACTTCTGGTCAACAGTAGGCTATTAGTATCTAATTTTTGAGGAAGTCAAAAGTTATATACAAATATTTGACTGTTTTGGTGGTCTGCCCTCCGAACCCTTGCATTGTTCAAGGGTCAACTGTATATGTGAAATCATCACATTTACAAAAATGATAGAGCATGATTTTCTAAAGTAGCATTAAGGAAATATTAAAGATTAATACTTAAACTTCCTTCTCATTTGGCTCTTAGCCTTCTCTCTTCTCAGAGTCATGTCAAGAGCACAGATGCTCCATGTTGGTGATTTTTTCCCAATATTTAGGGCAGGAAAGGCCAGTGGATGAAATGCACCTAAATTGAAGCTTTACTCCAGTATTTGTCCTGGTAAATCACTGATAGAGGCAGCCTTGGCAATTTTAGAATGGAATACCACTAGATTCTGAACTCCTTGAAGGTTATTTAATACTCATCTTTTTATTTTCAGTCTCTGACAGTGTATGGCATATAGTTGTGTGCAAAGAATACTTAGTAAATAAGGATATAATTTAGACAAGCTTACTTATTTAGTTTTTAAGTTTCAATTTAACAATACTTCATGGGGTTTCAGAGAGAATCTCAGAGATGTTATTCCCTGTCTTGAATAAATTTTAGAACCATTGTTTTCATATTAAACTTGGTATAGTCAACTTTACTTTGTCTAGTTAGAAGAAACGGAAAGGCAATCAATCAAGACTGTGAATGAAGGTGAGAAACTTTTGAAAGGCTTATTTCAAGCTTTAAATTTGCATGATGAATAAGAAGGGCTTTTGTACAGGCATTTAAAAAGCTATCCTAAAATCTTCTGAAAATATTTTTAAGGCAAAACTCAAAATGCAATGTTGATAATTAGCATTTTTTAAAGCTTGTGAGAATTATTTATTGACACTGAAGAGGAAATCATATTAAAGTCTTCAGTTGATCTGCAATTCAAGAAATCACCTTCTCTCCTGAAATTTTAAAAAAGAAGGTGTCTACTGGGGACCTAAACTCTTTTGGAAATAAATTGCTTGTTTGTGTTTCCTCCCACAAACACAAGATGAAAGTTAAAGCAGAGAAATAAACCTTTGCAGTTTCAGTTCATATAAAGCCTCATCTACACACTGGAGCATAAACACATTTCATCATTTAATTATAGATAGTCTCATATGATAATTATGCAAAGTAGACTTTCATTATGTCTCAAATTGAGACCTGAAAATGTGGATTCGGTAGGTGGAAGGAATCAACTGATGAATTTCTGCTACGGAGCTTTGCGCTGTTAATCACAATGAAGTGGGAATGGAGGGTGAGGGAAAGAAAAAAGAAAACGTTCAGTAGAAACATCTGGAAATAAATCGAACTCTCCTTTTCTGAAAAAGGCTGCCTTGAAATGTTATGCCTATAAGTATTATTTTATGGGCATTATAAAATCATGCACAATTAAGGAGCAAATTAAGCATGGAAAGGCCACAATTCACTTTTCATAGGCATGTCTCAGAATGTGTTTAATATGTTGAAAGTGAATGAAAATGGAGGTTGGACAGACAAAGAATAAATACTTGTTCTCTGTAGATATCAAATTTAGGAGTTTATAGACAATAATATAATTGTTAATATTTTCCATCTTACCTACGCCACATGAAAAGATAAACTTTTTCTATGTGTGACTATTATTGCTAAATAGAATGTAATGCTTTCTGTATTCGATTTCAGATGTATTAAAATCTCAGATTGTTCCCACTTGCGAGCAGTTTCTCTCCCCACAGCATTTTCCTTGAATTCTGAGAATTTATTAGTAAGTGACTGAATGAACAGTAGCTTGATCCTCGGATAATGGTATTTCCACTTCCCTGAAAATTATCATTAGACAATAGAAGCCACAAATGAGCCACCTGGTTTTAGCCTAAAGGAAAAAAATCAAGCTCAATATTAGCCTAATTTAAAACAAATTGGATAAAATTGTTTTCAAAGGCTCTAAGACTCAAACCTATCAAATGTTAGCAGTACTAAAATGCCTCTGTTTATATTATGAAAATAATCTGACAATATTCAGAAAGTCATCTAAATTATTTCAATGTGTCTTCAACCAAATATTTGCATAATACTGACTTAGGAAATGCTTTATTCTATAAAAATTGAAAATAAATAATGATTCCCAAACATTCTTACAGAATTCATAAGAGAATTGGTGTCAGGATGTTTTAAAAGTGTCATATGATTCTCCTTTAAAATGTATGTACGTCTTCGGTTTTCTATTTATTTCACTGGAAAAACAAAGAAAAACATGTATGTGCGTGTATGTGTCTATATACACACACACATTTGAAACAGGCAGAAAAAGGATTTTAAATTAAGAGGCATTTGAAATACACTGATAAGCAACTGATGTTTTAAGCAAAATGACATTTCTTGTTGGGTGAGAGATTTCATTACAAAAGGGCTACACTGAATTGGAAATATATTGGCTTGTTTATATCATGCAAAATCATTTGGATTATTTCTAGGTGGAAAAGAAAGCAAACTGAAATGTGAAATATAGTTGGAAAGGCTCATTATCTCTGTTGCTAAGCTCTAACCTATGATATAGTTGTAATACTCTAAAACATTTTATATATCCCACTCTTAAGATTCTTGTCATAGTGTCACCTTTATCGATTTACATAGTGAATACAAAAAAACTTTCATTTTCAATTCATATCTTCACAGACATGGACCAGCCATCCTGATAAGTAACAGCATCATGGGGTATATAGCATGTAGTATTTGCTGGTTTCTTACTTTATATCCAAAGGGAGAAAATTCTGGGCCCTGCCATTTTGCACCTCATGAAGATCCCGTCATCATTTAACAATTCTCTTAATTACTATATTTTATGCACCATTGAACTCAAATAAAAGACATAAGAAGAATTCTGGCTGGCGCGGTGGCTCATGCCTGTAATCCCAGCACTTTGGGAGGCCGAGGCGGGCAGATCACGAGGTCAAGAGATCGAGACCATCGTGGCCAACACAGTGAAATCCCGTCTCTACTAAAAAATACAAAAATTAGCTGGGCGTGGTGGTGCGCTCCTGTAGTCCCAGCTACTCGGGAGGCTGAGGCAGGAGAATTGCTTGAACCCGGGAGGCGGAGGTTGCAGTGAGCCGAG